>JAJPWW010000096.1:0-81172 GCA_028673005.1 Tanypteryx hageni
AAGGAAATGAGCGGAGGTGAAAGGAAGAGAAAGGAAGTAAAAGGAATTGAGGGGAGGTGAAAGGAAGTGAGGGGAGGTGAAAGGAAGTGAGGGGAGGTGAAAGGAAGTGAGGGGTGGTGAAATGAAATAAGGGGAGGTGAAAGGAAGTGAGGGGATGTTAAAGTAAGTAAGGGGAGGTGAAAGGAAGTTAGGGGAGGTGAAATAAAGTGAGGGAAGGTGAATAGAAGTGAGGGGAGGTGAAAGGAAATGAGGGGAGGTGAAAGAAATTGAGGGGAGGAGAAAGGAAATAAGGGGAGGTGAAAGGAAGTGAGGAGAATGTGAAAGGAATTGAGGGAAGGTAATAGAAAGAGAGGAGAGGTGAAAGGAAGTGAGGGGAGGTGATAGGAAGTGAGAGGAGGTGAAAGAAGGTAAGGAGAGGTGAAAGGAAGTGATAGAATGTGAAAGAAAGTGAGGGAAGGTGAAAGAAAGGGATGGGAGGTTAAAGGAAGTGAGGGGAAGTGAAAGGAAGTGATGGGAGGCAAAAGGAAGTGAGGGGAGGTAAATGAAAGAGAGAGAATGTGAAAGGAAGACAGGGAAGGTGAAAGAAATTGAGGGGAGGTGAAAGGAAGTGAGGGGAGGTAAAGGAAGTGAGAGAATGTGAAAGGAAGCGATAAGAGATGAAAGAAAGTGAGGGTAGGTGAAATGAAGCGAGGGGAGGTGAAAGGAAATTAGTGGTGGTGAATGAAATAGAGGGAGGTGAAGGGAAGTGAGGGGAGGTGAAAGGAAGTGAGGGGAGTTGAAATAAAGTAAAGGGAGGAGAAACGAACTGAGGGGAGGCGAAAGGAAGTGAGGGGAGGTGACAGAAAGTGAGAGAATGTGAAAGGTTGGTTGGGTTGGGTTGGGTTGGGTTGGGATGGGTTGGGTTAAGTTTGGTTGGGTTGGGTTTGGTTGGGTTGGGTTGGTTTGGGTTGTGTTGAGTTGGGTTGGTTTGGGTTGGGTTGGGATGGGATGGGTTGTGTTGGTTTGGGTTGGGTTGGGTTGGGTTGGGTTAAGTGAGGGGAGGTGAATGGATGTGAGGGGATGTTAAAGGAAGTAAAGGGAGGTGAACGGATATGAGAGGAGGTAAAAGAAAGTGAGGGGAGGAGTAAGGAAGTAAGTGGAATTGATTGGAAGTGAGGAAAGATGAAAGGAAGTTACAGGAGGTGAAAGAAGTTGAGGGAAGGTGAAAGGAAGTGAAGGGAGGTGAAAGATATTTAGGGGAGGTAAAAGGAAATAAGGGGAGTTATAAGGATGTGAAAGTATATGAAAGGCAGCGAAGGAAGGTGAAAGAAAGTGAGGAGAGGTAAAAGGAAGATATTGGAGGTGAAAGGAAGTGAGTGGAGTTAAATGAAAGTGAGGGGAGGCAAAAGGAATTGAGGGGAGGTGAATAAAAGTGAAGGGATGTTAAAGAAAGTAAGGGGAGGTGAATGGAAGTGAATGTATGTTAAAGGAAGTAAGGGGAGGTGAAAGTATGTGAGAGGAGGTAAAAGAAAGTGAAAGGAGGTGAAATGAAGTGAGTAGAGGTGAAAGGAAGTGAGGGGAGGTGAAAGGAAGAGAGGAGAGGTGAAAGGAAATGAGGGGAGGTAAAAGAAAGTGAGGGGAGATTAAGTAAAGTGAGGGGAGGTGAAAGGAAGTGAGGGGAGGTGAAAGGAAGTGAGGGGTGGTGAAATGAAATAAGGGGAGGTGAAAGGAAGTGAGGGGATGTTAAAGTAAGTAAGGGGAGGTGAAAGGAAGTTAGGGGAGGTGAAATAAAGTGAGGGAAGGTGAATAGAGGTGAGGGGAGGTGAAAGGAAGTGAGGGGAGGTGAAAGAAATTGAGGGGAGGAGAAAGGAAATAAGGGGGAGGTGAAAGGAAGTGAGAGAATGTGAAAGGAATTGAGGGAAGGTGATAGAAAGAGAGGAGAGGTGAAAGGAAGTAAGGGGAGTTGAAAGGAAGTGGGGGAGGTGAATGAAAGAGAGAGAATGTGAAAGGAAGTGAGAGGAGGGGAAAAGAAGTGAGGAGAGGTGAATGGAAGTGAGTGGATGTTAAAGAAAGTAAGGGGAAGTGAATGGAAGTGAGGGGAGGTAAAAGGAAGTAAGGGGAGGTGAAAGGAAGTGAGGGGAGATGAAAGGAAACGAGTAGAGGTGAAAGAAAGTGAGGGGAGGTGAAATGAAGTGAGGGGGGGGGTTGTAAAGGAATTGAGGGGTGGTGAAATTAAGTAAGGGGAGGTGAAAGAAAGTGAGGGGATGTTAAAGGAAGTAAGGGGAGGTGAAAGGAAGTGAGGGGAGGTGAAATAAAATGAGGGAAGGTGAAATGAAGTGAGGGGAGGTGAAAGAAGGTAAGGAGAGGTGAAAAGAAGTGATAGAATGTGAAAAAAAGTGAGGGAAGGTGAAAGAAAGGGATGGGAGGTGAAAGGAAGTGAGGGGAAGTGAAAGGAAGTGATGGGAGGCAAAAGAAAGTGAGGGGAGGTAAATGAAAGAGAGAGAATGTGAAAGGAAGACAGGGAAGGTGAAAGAAATTGAGGGGAGGTGAAAGAAAGTGATGGGAGGTAATGGAAGTGAGAGAATGTGAAAGGAAACGATAAGAGATGAAAGAAAGTGAGGGTAGGTGAAATGAAGCCAGGGGAGGTAAAAGGAAATTAGTGGTGGTGAATGAAATAGAGGGGAGGTGAAGGGAAGTGAGGGGAGGTGAAAGGAAGTGAGGGGAGTTGAAATAAAGTAAGGGGAGGAGAAACGAACTGAGGGGAGGCGAAAGGAAGTGAGGGGAGGTGACAGAAAGTGAGAGAATGTGAAAGGTTGGTTGGGTTGGGTTGGGTTTAGTTGGGTTGGGTTGGGTTGGGATGGGTTGGGTTAAGTTGGGTTGGGTTGGGTTTGGTTGGGTTGGTTTTGGTTGTGTTGGGTTAGGTTGATTTGGGTTGGGTTGGGATGGGATGGGTTGTGTTGGTTTGGGTTGGTTTGGGTTGGTTTGGGTTGGGTTGGGTTAAGTGAGGGGAGGTGAATGGAAGTGAGGGGATGTTAAAGGAAGTAAGGGGAGGTGAAACGGATATGAGAGGAGGTAAAAGAAAGTTAGGGGAGGAGTAAGGAAGTAAGTGGAAGTGATTGGAAGTGAGGAAAGATGAAAGGAAGTTACAGGAGGTGAAAGAAGTTGAGGGAAGGTGAAAGGAAGTGAAGGGAGGTGAAAGATATTTAGGGGAGGTAAAAAGGAAATAAGTCGAGCTATAAGGATGTGAAAGTATATGAAAGGCAGCGAAGGAAGGTGAAAGAAAGTGAGGAGAGGTAAAAGGAAGTGAGGGGAGGTGAAAGGAAATGAGTGGAGTTAAATGAAAGTGAGGGGAGGCAAAAGGAATTGAGGGGAGGTGAATAAAAGTAAAGGGATGTTAAAGAAAGTAAGGGGAGGTGAATGGAAGTGAAAGTATGTTACAGGAAGTAAGGGGAGGTGAAAGTATGTGAGAGGAGGTAAAAGAAAGTGAAAGGAGGTGAAATGAGGTGAGTAGAGGTGAAAGGAAGTGAGGGGAGGTGAAAGGAAGAGAGGAGAGGTGAAAGGGAATGAGGTGAGGTAAAAGAAAGTGAGGGGAGATTAAGTAAAGTGAGGGGAGGTGAAAGGAAGTGAGGGGAGGTGAAAGGAAGTAAGGGGTGGTGAAATGAAATAAGGGGAGGTGAAAGGAAGTGAGGGGATGTTAAAGTAAGTAAGGGGAGGTGAAAGGAAGTTAGGGGAGGTAAAATAAAGTGAGGGAAGGTGAATAGAAGTGAGGGGAGGTGAAAGGAAGTGAGGGGAGGTGAAAGAAATTGAGGAGAGGAGAAAGGAAATAAGGGGAGGTGAAAGGAAGTGAGAGAATGTGAAAGGAATTGAGGGAAGGTGATAGAAAGAGAGGAGAGGTGAAAGGAAGTAAGGGGAGATGAAAGGAAGTGAGGGGAGGTGAATGAAAGAGAGAGAATGTGAAAGAAAGTGAGGGAGGGGAAAAGAAGTGAGGGGAGGTGAAAGGAAATGAGGGGAGATGAAAGGAAGCAAGGGGGAAATGAACGAAAGTGAGGGGAGGAGAAATGAAGTGAGGTGAGGTTAAAGGAAGTGAGGGGATGTTATAGGAAGCGAGAGGAGGTGAAAGGAAGTGAGAGGTGGGGAAAAGAAGTGAGGGGAGGTGAAAGGAAACGAGAAGAGGTGAAAGAAAGTGAGGGGAGGTGAAATGGAGTGAGGGGGTGTGAAAGGAAGTGAGGGGAGGTGAAAGGAAGAGAGGGGAGGTGAAAGGAAGCGAGGGAAGGTGAAAGGAAGTGAGGGGAGGCGAAAGGAAATGAGGAGAGGTGAAAGGAAGTGAGTGGTGGTGATATTAAATAAGGGGATGTTAAAGGAAGTAAGGGGAGGTGAAAGGAAGTGAGGGGAGGTGTAATAAAGTGAGGGAAGGTGAAAAGAAGTGAGGGGGGGTGAATGGAAGTGAGGGGACATGAAAGGAAGAGTGAGGAGGTGAAAGGAAGTGAGGGGAGGTGAATGAAAGTGAGAGAATGTGAAAGGAAGCGAGGGAAGGTGAAAGGAAGTGAGGCGAGGTAAAAGGAAGAGTGGGGAGGTGAAAGGAAGAGAGGGGAGGTGAAAGGAAGTGAGGGGAGATGAAAGGAAGTGAGGGGAGGTGAATGGAAGTGAGGGGACGCGAAAGGAAATGAGGGGAGGTGAAAGGAAGTGAGGGTTGGTGAAATAAAATGAGGGAAGTTGAAATGAAGTGAGGGGAGGTGAAAGGAAGTGAGGGGAGGTGAAAGGAAGTGAGAGAATGTGAAAGGAAGTGAGGGAAGGTGAAAGAAAAGGATGGGAGGTGAAAGGAAGTGAGGGGAAGTGAAAGGAAGTGATGGGAGGCAAAAGGAATTGAGGGGAGGTAAATGAAAGAGAGAAAATGTGAAAGGAAGACAGGGAAGGTGAAAGAAAGTGAGGGGAGGTGAAAAATAATGAGGGGAGGTAAAATGAAAATAAGGGGAGGTAAAAGGAATGAAAAAATGTGAAAGGAAGCAATGGAAGATGAAATAAAATGAAGGGAGGTGAAAGGAAGTGAGGGGAGGTGAAAGGAAGTGAGGGGAGATGAAAGGAAGAGTGGGGAGGTGAAAAGAAGTGAGGGGAGGTGAATGAAAGGGAGAGAATGTAAAAGGAAGCGAGGGAAGGTGAAAGGAAGTGAGGCGAGGTAAAGGAAGAGAGGGGAGGTGAAAGGAAGAGAGGGGAGGTGAAAGGAAGTGAGGGTAGTTGAAAGGAAGAGAGGGGGAGGTGATTGGAAGTGAGGGGTGGCGAAAGGAATTGAGGGGAGGTGAATGGAAGTGAGGGGATGTTAAAGAAAGTAAGGGGAGGTGAAAGGATGTGATGGGAGGTAAAATGAAGTGAGAGAATATGAAAGGAAGTGAGAAAAGGTGAAAGTAAAATGAGGGGAGATGAAAGGAAGTGAATGGAGGTGAAAGGAAATGAGCGGAGGTGAAAGGAAGAGAAAGGAAGTAAAAGGAATTGAGGGGAGGTGAAAGGAAGTGAGGGGAGGTGAAAGGAAGTGAGGGGAGGTGAAAGGAAGTGAGTGGTGGTGAAATGAAATAAGGGGAGGTGAAAGGAAGTGAGGGGATGTTAAAGTAAGTAAGGGGAGTTGAAAGGAAGTTAGGGGAGGTGAAATAAAGTGAGGGAAGGTGAATAGAAGTGAGGGGAGGTGAAAGGAAATGAGGGGAGGTGAAAGAAATTGAGGGGAGGAGAAAGGAAATAAGGGGAGGTGAAAGGAAGTGAGAGAATGTGAAAGGAATTGAGGGAAGGTGATAGAAAGAGAGGAGAGGTGAAAGGAAGTGAGGGGAGGTGATAGGAAGTGAGAGGAGGTGAAAGAAGGTAAGGAGAGGTGAAAGGAAGTGATAGAATGTGAAAGAAAGTGAGGGAAGGTGAAAGAAAGGGATGGGAGGTGAAAGGAAGTGAGGGAAGTGAAAGGAAGTGATGGGAGGCAAAAGGAAGTGAGGGGAGGTAAATGAAAGAGAGAGAATGTGAAAGGAAGACAGGGAAGGTGAAAGAAATTGAGGGGAGGTGAAAGGAAGTGAGGGGAGGTAAAGGAAGTGAGAGAATGTGAAAGGAAGCGATAAGAGATGAAAGAAAGTGAGGGTAGGTGAAATGAAGCGAGGGGAGGTGAAAGGAAATTAGTGGTGGTGAATGAAATAGAGGGAGGTGAAGGGAAGTGAGGGGAGGTGAAAGGAAGTGAGGGGAGTTGAAATAAAGTAAAGGGAGGAGAAACGAACTGAGGGGAGGCGAAAGGAAGTGAGGGGAGGTGACAGAAAGTGAGAGAATGTGAAAGGTTGGTTGGGTTGGGTTGGGTTGGGTTGGGATGGGTTGGGTTAAGTTTGGTTGGGTTGGGTTTGGTTGGGTTGGGTTGGTTTGGGTTGTGTTGAGTTGGGTTGGTTTGGGTTGGGTTGGGATGGGATGGGTTGTGTTGGTTTGGGTTGGGTTGGGTTGGGTTAAGTGAGGGGAGGTGAATGGATGTGAGGGGATGTTAAAGGAAGTAAAGGGAGGTGAACGGATATGAGAGGAGGTTAAAAGAAAGTGAGGGGAGGAGTAAGGAAGTAAGTGGAATTGATTGGAAGTGAGGAAAGATGAAAGGAAGTTACAGGAGGTGAAAGAAGTTGAGGGAAGGTGAAAAGGAAGTGAAGGGAGGTGAAAGATATTTAGGGGAGGTAAAAGGAAATAAGGGGAGTTATAAGGATGTGAAAGTATATGAAAGGCAGCGAAGGAAGGTGAAAGAAAGTGAGGAGAGGTAAAAGGAAGAGATTGGAGGTGAAAGGAAGTGAGTGGAGTTAAATGAAAGTGAGGGGAGGCAAAAGGAATTGAGGGGAGGTGAATAAAAGTGAAGGGATGTTAAAGAAAGTAAGGGGAGGTGAATGGAAGTGAATGTATGTTAAAGGAAGTAAGGGGGAGGTGAAAGTATGTGAGAGGAGGTAAAAGAAAGTGAAAGGAGGTGAAATGAAGTGAGTAGAGGTGAAAGGAAGTGAGGGGAGGTGAAAGGAAGAGAGGAGAGGTGAAAGGAAATGAGGGGAGGTAAAAGAAAGTGAGGGGAGATTAAGTAAAGTGAGGGGAGGTGAAAGGAATTGAGGGGAGGTGAAAGGAAGTGAGGGGTGGTGAAATGAAATAAGGGGAGGTGAAAGGAAGTGAGGGGATGTTAAAGTAAGTAAGGGGAGGTGAAAGGAAGTTAGGGGAGGTGAAATAAAGTGAGGGGAAGGTGAATAGAGGTGAGGGGAGGTGAAAGGAAGTGAGGGGAGGTGAAAGAAATTGAGGGGAGGAGAAAGGAAATAAGGGGAGGTGAAAGGAAGTGAGAGAATGTGAAAGGAATTGAGGGAAGGTGATAGAAAGAGAGGAGAGGTGAAAGGAAGTAAGGGGAGTTGAAAGGAAGTGGGGGAGGTGAATGAAAGAGAGAGAATGTGAAAGGAAGTGAGAGGAGGGGAAAAGAAGTGAGGAGAGGTGAATGGAAGTGAGTGGATGTTAAAGAAAGTAAGGGGAAGTGAATGGAAGTGAGGGGAGGTAAAAGAAAGTAAGGGGAGGTGAAAGGAAGTGAGGGGAGATGAAAGGAAACGAGTAGAGGTGAAAGAAAATGAGGGTGAGGTGAAATGAAGTGAGGGGGGGGTGTAAAGGAATTGAGGGGTGGTGAAATTAAGTAAGGGGAGGTGAAAGAAAGTGAGGGGATGTTAAAGGAAGTAAGGGGAGGTGAAAGGAAGTGAGGGGAGGTGAAATAAAATGAGGGAAGGTGAAATGAAGTGAGGGGAGGTGAAAGAAGGTAAGGAGAGGTGAAAAGAAGTGATAGAATGTGAAAAAAAGTGAGGGAAGGTGAAAGAAAGGGATGGGAGGTGAAAGGAAGTGAGGGGAAGTGAAAGGAAGTGATGGGAGGCAAAAGAAAGTGAGGGGAGGTAAATGAAAGAGAGAGAATGTGAAAGGAAGACAGGGAAGGTGAAAGAAATTGAGGGGAGGTGAAAGAAAGTGATGGGAGGTAATGGAAGTGAGAGAATGTGAAAGGAAACGATAAGAGATGAAAGAAAGTGAGGGTAGGTGAAATGAAGCCAGGGGAGGTAAAAGGAAATTAGTGGTGGTGAATGAAATAGAGGGGAGGTGAAGGGAAGTGAGGGGAGGTGAAAGGAAGTGAGGGGAGTTGAAATAAAGTAAGGGGAGGAGAAACGAACTGAGGGGAGGCGAAAGGAAGTGAGGGGAGGTGACAGAAAGTGAGAGAATGTGAAAGGTTGGTTGGGTTGGGTTGGGTTTAGTTGGGTTGGGTTGGGTTGGGATGGGTTGGGTTAAGTTGGGTTGGGTTGGGTTTGGTTGGGTTGGTTTTGGTTGTGTTGGGTTAGGTTGATTTGGGTTGGGTTGGGATGGGATGGGTTGTGTTGGTTTGGGTTGGTTTGGGTTGGTTTGGGTTGGGTTGGGTTAAGTGAGGGGAGGTGAATGGAAGTGAGGGGATGTTAAAGGAAGTAAGGGGAGGTGAACGGATATGAGAGGAGGTAAAAGAAAGTTAGGGGAGGAGTAAGGAAGTAAGTGGAAGTGATTGGAAGTGAGGAAAGATGAAAGGAAGTTACAGGAGGTGAAAGAAGTTGAGGGAAGGTGAAAGGAAGTGAAGGGAGGTGAAAGATATTTAGGGGAGGTAAAAGGAAATAAGTCGAGCTATAAGGATGTGAAAGTATATGAAAGGCAGCGAAGGAAGGTGAAAGAAAGTGAGGAGAGGTAAAAGGAAGTGAGGGGAGGTGAAAGGAAATGAGTGGAGTTAAATGAAAGTGAGGGGAAGCAAAAGGAATTGAGGGGAGGTGAATAAAAGTAAAGGGATGTTAAAGAAAGTAAGGGGAGGTGAATGGAAGTGAAAGTATGTTACAGGAAGTAAGGGGAGGTGAAAGTATGTGAGAGGAGGTAAAAGAAAGTGAAAGGAGGTGAAATGAGGTGAGTAGAGGTGAAAGGAAGTGAGGGGAGGTGAAAGGAAGAGAGGAGAGGTGAAAGGGAATGAGGTGAGGTAAAAGAAAGTGAGGGGAGATTAAGTAAAGTGAGGGGAGGTGAAAGGAAGTGAGGGGAGGTGAAAGGAAGTAAGGGGTGGTGAAATGAAATAAGGGGAGGTGAAAGGAAGTGAGGGGATGTTAAAGTAAGTAAGGGGAGGTGAAAGGAAGTTAGGGGAGGTAAAATAAAGTGAGGGAAGGTGAATAGAAGTGAGGGGAGGTGAAAGGAAGTGAGGGGAGGTGAAAGAAATTGAGGAGAGGAGAAAGGAAATAAGGGGAGGTGAAAGGAAGTGAGAGAATGTGAAAGGAATTGAGGGAAGGTGATAGAAAGAGAGGAGAGGTGAAAGGAAGTAAGGGGAGATGAAAGGAAGTGAGGGGAGGTGAATGAAAGAGAGAGAATGTGAAAGAAAGTGAGAGGAGGGGAAAAGAAGTGAGGGGAGGTGAAAGGAAATGAGGGGAGATGAAAGGAAGCAAGGGGAAATGAACGAAAGTGAGGGGAGGAGAAATGAAGTGAGGTGAGGTTAAAGGAAGTGAGGGGATGTTATAGGAAGCGAGAGGAGGTGAAAGGAAGTGAGAGGTGGGGAAAAGAAGTGAGGGGAGGTGAAAGGAAACAAGAAGAGGTGAAAGAAAGTGAGGGGAGGTGAAATGAAGTGAGGGGGTGTGAAAGGAAGTGAGGGGAGGTGAAAGGAAGAGAGGGGAGGTGAAAGGAAGCGAGGGAAGGTGAAAGGAAGTGAGGGGAGGCGAAAGGAAATGAGGAGAGGTGAAAGGAAGTGAGTGGTGGTGATATTAAATAAGGGGATGTTAAAGGAAGTAAGGGGAGGTGAAAGGAAGTGAGGGGAGGTGTAATAAAGTGAGGGAAGGTGAAAAGAAGTGAGGGGGGTGAATGGAAGTGAGGGGACATGAAAGGAAGAGTGAGGAGGTGAAAGGAAGTGAGGGGAGGTGAATGAAAGTGAGAGAATGTGAAAGGAAGCGAGGGAAGGTGAAAGGAAGTGAGGCGAGGTAAAAGGAAGAGTGGGGAGGTGAAAGGAAGAGAGGGGAGGTGAAAGGAAGTGAGGGGAGATGAAAGGAAGTGAGGGGAGGTGAATGGAAGTGAGGGGACGCGAAAGGAATTGTGGGGAGGTGAATGGAAGTGAGGGGATGTTAAAGAATGTAAGGGGAGGTGAAAGGAAGTGATGGGAGGTAAAATGAAGTGAGAGAATGTGAAAGGAAGTGAGGGGAGGTGAAAGGAAGTGAGTGGAGTTAAATGAAAGTGAGGGGAGGCAAAAGGAATTGAGGGGAGGTGAATAAAAGTGAAGGGATGTTAAAGAAAGTAAGGGGAGGTGAATGGAAGTGAAAGTATGTTACAGGAAGTAAGGGGAGGTGAAAGTATGTGAGAGGAGGTAAAAGAAAGTGAAAGGAGGTGAAATGAAGTGAGTAGAGGTGAAAGGAAGTGAGGGGAGGTGAAAGGAAGAGAGGAGAGTTGAAAGGGAATGAGGTGAGGTAAAAGAAAGTGAGGGGAGATTAAGTAAAGTGAGGGGAGGTGAAAGGAAGTGAGGGGAGGTGAAAGGAAGTAAGGGGTGGTGAAATGAAATAAGGGGAGGTGAAAGGAAGTGAGGGGATGTTAAAGTAAGTAAGGGGAGGTGAAAGGAAGTTAGGGGAGGTAAAATAAAGTGAGGGAAGTTGAATAGAAGTGAGGGGAGGTGAAAGGAAGTGAGGGGAGGTGAAAGAAATTGAGGAGAGGAGAAAGGAAATAAGGGGAGGTGAAAGGAAGTGAGAGAATGTGAAAGGAATTGAGGGAAGGTGATAGAAAGAGAGGAGAGGTGAAAGGAAGTAAGGGGAGATGAAAGGAAGTGAGGGGAGGTGAATGAAAGAGAGAGAATGTGAAAGAAAGTGAGAGGAGGGGAAAAGAAGTGAGGGGAGGTGAAAGGAAATGAGGGGAGATGAAAGGAAGCAAGGGGAAATGAAAGAAAGTGAGGGGAGGAGAAATGAAGTGAGGTGAGGTTAAAGGAAGTGAGGGGATGTTATAGGAAGCGAGAGGAGGTGAAAGGAAGTGAGAGGTGGGGGAAAAGAAGTGAGGGGAGGTGAAAGGAAACGAGAAGAGGTGAAAGAAAGTGAGGGGAGGTGAAATGGAGTGAGGGGGTGTGAAAGGAAGTGAGGGGAGGTGAAAGGAAGAGAGGGGAGGTGAAAGGAAGCGAGGGAAGGTGAAAGGAAGTGAGGGGAGGCGAAAGGAAATGAGGAGAGGTGAAAGGAAGTGAGTGGTGGTGATATTAAATAAGGGGATGTTAAAGGAAGTAAGGGGAGGTGAAAGGAAGTGAGGGGGAGGTGTAATAAAGTGAGGGAAGGTGAAAAGAAGTGAGGGGGGTGAATGGAAGTGAGGGGACATGAAAGGAAGAGTGAGGAGGTGAAAGGAAGTGAGGGGAGGTGAATGAAAGTGAGAGAATGTGAAAGGAAGCGAGGGAAGGTGAAAGGAAGTGAGGCGAGGTAAAAGGAAGAGTGGGGAGGTGAAAGGAAGAGAGGGGAGGTGAAAGGAAGTGAGGGGAGATGAAAGGAAGTGAGGGGAGGTGAATGGAAGTGAGGGGACGCGAAAGGAATTGTGGGGAGGTGAATGGAAGTGAGGGGATGTTAAAGAATGTAAGGGGAGGTGAAAGGAAGTGATGGGAGGTAAAATGAAGTGAGAGAATGTGAAAGGAAGTGAGGGGAGGTGAAAGGAAGTGAGTGGAGTTAAATGAAAGTGAGGGGAGGCAAAAGGAATTGAGGGGAGGTGAATAAAAGTGAAGGGATGTTAAAGAAAGTAAGGGGAGGTGAATGGAAGTGAAAGTATGTTACAGGAAGTAAGGGGAGGTGAAAGTATGTGAGAGGAGGTAAAAGAAAGTGAAAGGAGGTGAAATGAAGTGAGTAGAGGTGAAAGGAAGTGAGGGGAGGTGAAAGGAAGAGAGGAGAGGTGAAAGGGAATGAGGTGAGGTAAAAGAAAGTGAGGGGAGATTAAGTAAAGTGAGGGGATTTAAAAGGAAGTGAGGGGAGGTGAAAGGAAGTGAGGGGTGGTGAAACGAAATAAGGGGAGATGAAAGGAAGTGAGGGGATGTTAAAGTAAGTAAGGGGAGGTGAAAGGAAGTGAGGGGAGGTGAAATAAAGTGCGGGAAGGTGAAATGAAGTGAGGGGAGGTGAAAGGAAGTGAGCAGAGGTGAAAGAAATTGAGGGGAGGAGAAAGGAAATAAGGGGAGGTGAAAGGAAGTGAGAGAATGTGAAAGGAATTGAGGGAAGGTGATAGAAAGAGAGGAGAGGTGAAAGGAAATAAGAAGAGTTGAAAGGAAGTGAGGGGAGGTGAATAAAAGAGAGAGAATGTGAAAGGATGTAAGGGAAGGTGAACGAAAGTGAGGGCAGGTGAAAGGAAATGAGGGGAGATGAAAGGAAGCAAGTGGAAATGAAAGAAATTGAGGGGAGGTGAAATGAAGTGAGGTGAGGTTAAAGGAAGTGAGGGGATATTAAAGGAAGTGAGAGGATTGAAAGGAAGTGAGAGGATTGGAAAAGAAGTGAGGGGGAGGTAAATGGAAGTGAGGGGGATGTTATAGAAAGTAAGGGGAAGTGAATGGAAGTGAGGGGAGATAAAAGAAAGTAAGGGGAGGTGAAAGGAAGTGAGGGGAGGTGAAAGGAAACGAGTATTTATTTATTTATTTATTTCTTACTACGGCGAGGTTGAGGCCATATGGCCCCTTCTTCCACCTAACCATTATGATACACAATATGATAAATATAAATGTACAGAATTCAATACAAATCAATATAGAGAAATGAAAATCATTTCAAGGTATTCATAAATAATAAAAAAATAAGAATAGTACAGCACAAATGTACACAAAGTAAAATAATAAAAATCATCATCACTGCCCTGTTTGCTGATGGATATAGTGATGTGCTGATATTTAAATGAAGGATAGAAGGAAAAATACAGAGGAAAGTATTACATTTTTATGAGGACCTAATGCTGGCTAAGTATTTAGCACAATGATTCTTAAATTGGTTAATACCATTGGCAAAGTAAAAGTGAAAGGGGAGAGAGTAGAGGTGAAAGAAAAAGAGGGGAGGTGAAATGAATGAGGGGGGGTGAAAGGAAGTGAGGGGAGGTAAAAGGAAGAGAGGGGAGGTGAAAGAAAGCGAGGGAGTTGAAAGGAAGTGAGGGGAGGCGAATGGAAATGAGGGGAGGTGAAAGGAAGAGAGGGGTGGTGAAATTAAGTAAGGGGAGCTGAAAGAAAGTGAGGGGATGTTACAGGAAGTAAGGGGAGGTGAAAGGAAGTGAGGGGAGGTGAAATAAAATGAGGGAAGGTGAAATGAAGTGAGGGGAGGTGAAAGGAAGTGAGGGGAGGTGAAAGGAAGTAAGGAGAGGTGAAAGGAAGTGAGAGAATGTGAAAGGAAGTGAGGGAAGGTGAAAGAAAAGGACGGGAGGTGAAAGGAAGTGAGGGGAAGTGAAAGGAAGTGATGGGAGGCAAAAGGAATTGAGGGGAGGTAAATGAAAGAGAGAGAATGTGAAAGGAAGACAGGAAGGTGAAAGAAAGTGAGGGGAGGTGAAAGGAAGTGAGGGGAGGTATAGGAAGTGAGAGAATGTGATAGGAAGCGAGAAGAGATGAAAGAAAGTGAGGGTAGGTGAAATGAAGCGAGCAAAGAGGTGAAAGAAATTGAGGGGATGTAAAATGAAGTGAGGAAAGGTGAGAGGAAGTGAGGGGAGGCTAAAGGAAGTGAGGTGGGGTGAAAGGAAGTAGGAGTAGGTGAAAGGAAGTGAGGAGAGGTGAAAGGAAATGAGGGAAGGTGAAAGGAAATGAGGGAAGGTGAATGGAAGTAAGGAAATATGAAAGGAATTGAAGGGAGGTGAAAAATAATGAGGGGAGGTAAAAGGAAATAAGGGGAGGTAAAATGAATGAAAAAATGTGAAAGGAAGCAATGGAAGATGAAATAAAATGAAGGGAGGTGAAAGGAAGTGAGAGAGGTGAAAGGAAGCGAGGGCAGATGAAAGGAAGAGTGGGGAGGTGAAAGGAAGTGAGGGGAGGTGAATGAAAGTGAGAGAATGTGTAAGGAAGCGAGGGAAGGTAAAAGGAAGTGAGGCGAGGTAAAGGAAGAGAGGGGAGGTGAAAGGAAGAGAGGGGTGGTGAAAGGAAGTGAGGGGGGGTTGAAAGGAAGAGAGGGGAGGTGATTGGAAGTGAGGGGAGGCGAAAGGAATTGAGGGGAGGTGAATGGAAGTGAGGGGATGTTAAAGAAAGTAAGGGGAGGTGAAAGGAAGTGATGGGAGGTAAAATTAAGTGAGAGAATGTGAAAGGAAGTGAGAAAAGGTGAAAGAAAATGAGGGGAGATGAAAGGAAGTGAATGGAGGTGAAAGGAAATGAGCGGAGGTGATAGGAAGAGAGGGGAGGTAAAAGGAAGTGAGGGGTGGTGAAAGGAAGTGAGGGGAGGTGAAAGGAAGTGAAGGGAGGTGAAAGGTAGTGAGGGGTGGTGAAATGAAATAAGGGGAGGTGAAAGGAAGTGAGGGGATGTTAAAGTAAGTAAGGGGAGGTGAAAGGAAGTGAGGGGAGGTGAAATAAAGTGAGGGAAGGTGAATAGAAGTGAGGGGAGATGAAAGAAAGTGAGGGGAGGTGAAAGAAATTGAGGGGAGGAGAAAGGAAATAAGGGGAGGTGAAAGGAAGTGAGAGAATGTGAAAGGAATTGAGGCAAGGTGATAGAAAGAGAGGAGAGGTGAAAGGAAGTAAGGGGAGTTGAAAGGAAGTGAGGGGAGGTGAATGAAAGAGAGAGAATGTGAAAGGAATTCAGAGGAGGGGAAAAGAAGTGAGGGAAGTAGAATGGAAGTGAGGAAATGTTTCAGAAAGTAAGGGGAAGTGAATGGAAGTGAGGGGAGGTAAAAGGAAGTAAGGGGAGGTGAAAGGAAGTGAGGTGAGGTGAAAGGAAACGAGTAGAGGTGAAAGAAAGTGAGGGGAGGTGAAATGAAGTGAGGGGGGGTGAAAGGAATTGAGGGGAGGTGAAAGGAAGTGAGGGGTGGTGAAATTAGGTAAGGGGAGGTGAAAGAAAGTGAGGGGATGTTAAAGGAAGTAAGGGGAGGTGAAAGGAAGTGAGGGGAGGTGAAATAAAATGAGGGAAGGTGAAATGAAGTGAGGGGAGGTGATAGGAAGTGAGGGGAGGTGAAAGGAAGTAAGGAGAGGTGAAAGGAAGTGATAGAATGTGAAAGGAAGTGAGGGAAGGTGAAAGAAAGGGATGGGAGGTGAAAGGAAGTGAGGGGAAGTGAAAGGAAGTGATGGGAGGCAAAAGGAAGTGAGGGGAGGTAAATGAAAGAGAGAGAATGTGAAAGGAAGACAGTGAAGGTGAAAGAAATTGAGGGGAGGTGAAAGGAAGTGAGGGGAGGTAAAGGAAGTGAGAGAATGTGAAAGGAAGCGATAAGAGATGAAAGAAAGTGAGGGTAGGTGAAATGAAGCGAGGGGAGGTGAAAGGAAATTAGTGGTGGTGAAAGAAATAGAGGGGAGGTGAAGGGAAGTGAGGGTGGTGAAAGGAAGTGAGGGGAGTTGAAATAAAGTAAGGGGAGGTGAAACGAACTGAGGGGAGGCGAAAGGAAGTGAGGGGAGGTGACAGAAAGTGAGAGAATGTGAAAAGTTGGTTGGGTTGGGTTGGGTTTAGTTGGGTTGGGTTGGCTTGGGATGGGTTGGGTTAAGTTGGGTTGGGTTGGGTTGGGTTGGTTTGGGTTGTGTTGGGTTGGGTTGGGTTGGGATGGGATGGGTTGTGTTGGTTTGGGTTGGTTTGGGTTGGGTTGGGTTGGTTTGGGTTGGGTTGGGTTAAGTGAGGGGAGGTGAATGGAAGTGAAAGTATGTTAAAGGAAGTAAGGGGAGGTGAAAGTATGTAAGAGGAGGTAAAAGAAAGTGAGGGGAGGTGAAATGAAGTGAGTAGAGGTGAAAGGAAGTGAGGGGAGTTGAAAGGAAGAGAGGAGAGGTGAAAGGAAATGAGGGGAGGTTAAAGAAAGTGAGGGGAGATTAAGTAAAGTGAGGGGAGGTTAAAGGAAGTGAAGGGATGTTAAAGGAAGTGAGGAGAGGTGAAAGGAAGTGAGGGGAGGAGAAAAGAAGTGAGGGGAGGTGAAAGGAAGTGAGAAGAGGTGAAAGGAAGTGGGGGAGGTGATATAAAGTAAGGGTAGGTGAAAGAAAGAGAGGGGAGGTCAAAAGAAGTGTGGGGAGGTGAAAGGAAGTGAGGGGAGGTGAAAGGAAGTGAGGGGAGGTGAAAGGAAGTGAGGGGTGGTGAAATGAAATAAAGGGAGGTGAAAGGAAGTGAGGGGATGTGAAAGTAAGTAAGGGGAGATAAAAGGAAAAGAGGGAAGGTGAAATAAAGTGAGGGAAGGTGAAATGAAGTGAGGGGAGGTGAAAGGAAGTGAGGGGAGGTGAAAGAAATTGAGGGGAGGAGAAAGGAAATAAAGGGAGGTGAAAGGAAGTGAGAGAATGTGAAAGGAATTGAGGGAAAGTGATAGAAAGCAAGGAGAGGTGAAAGGAAGTGAGGGGAGGTGAAAGGAAGTGAGGGGAGTTGAATGAAAGAGAGAGAATGTGAAAGGAAGTAAGGGAAGGTGAAAGAAAGTGAGGGGAGGTGAAAGGAAATGAGGGGAGATGAAAGGAAGCAAGGGGAAATGAAAGAAAGTGAGGGGAAGAGAAATGAAGTGAGGTGAGGTTAAAGGAAGTGAGGGGATGTTAAAGGAAGTGAGAGGAGGGTAAAGGAAGTGGGAGGAGGGGGAAAGAAGTGAGGTGAGGTGAAAGGAAACGAGAAGAGGTGAAAGAAAGTGAGGGGAGGTGAAATGGAGTGAGGGGGTGTGAAAGGAAAAGAGGGGAGGTGAAAGGAAGAGAGGGGAGGTGAAAGGAAGCGAGGGGAGGTGAAAGGAAGTGAGGGGAGGCGAAAGGAAATGAGAAGAGGTGAAAGGAAGTGAGTGGTGGTGAAATTAAGTAAGGGGATGTTAAAGGAAGTAAGGGGAGTTGAAAGGAAGTGAGGGGAGGTGAAATAAAGTGAGGGAAGGTGAAATGAAGTGAGGGGAGGTGAAAAGAAGTGAGGGGAGTTAAAAGGAAGTAAGGGGAGGTGAAAGGAAGAGAGAGAATGTGAAAGGAAGTGAGGGAATGTGAAGGAAAGGCATAAGAGATGAAAGGAAGTGAGGGGAGGTGAAAGAAATTTATGTGAGGCAAAACGAAGTGAGGGGAGGTAAATGAAAGAGAGAGAATGTGAATGGAAGACAAAGAAGGTGAAAGAAAGTGAGGGGAGGTGAAATGAAGTGTGGGAAGGTGAAAGGAAGTAAGGGGAGGTGAAAGGAAGAGAGAAGAAATGAAAGGAATTGAGGGGAGGTGAAAGGAAGTGAGGGGAGGTGAAAGGAAGTGAGGGGAGGTGAAAGAAAGTGAGGGGAGGTGAAATGAAGTGAGGTGAGGTTAATGGAAGTGAGAGGATGTTAAAGGAAGTGAGAGGAGGTGAAAGGAAGTGAGAGGAGGGGAAAAGAAATGAGGGGAGTTGAAAGGAATTGGGGGAGTTGAAAGGAAGTGAGGGGAGGTGAAAGGAAGTGAGAAGAGGTGAAAGGAAGTGGATGGTGGTGAAAGGAAATGAGAGGAGGCGAAAGGATTTAAGGGGAGGTAAATGGAATTGAGGGGATGTTAAAGGAAATGAGGGGAGGTGAAAGGAAGTGAGGGGAGGCGAAAGGATGTGAGGGGAGGTAAATGGAAGTGAGGGGAGTTGAATGAAAGTAAGAGAATATCAAAGGTTGGTTGGTTTGGGTTGGGATGGGATGGGATGGGTTGGGTTGGGTTGGATTGGGTTGGGTTGGGTTGGGTGGGGTTCGGTTGGGTTGGGTTGGGTAGGTTTGGGTTTGGTTGGGTTGGGTTGGGTTGAGTGAGAGGAGGTGAATGGATGTGAGGGGATGTTAAATGACGTAAGGGGAGGTGAAAGGAAGTGAGAGGAGGTGAAAGAAAGTGACGGGAGAAGAAAGCAATTAAGTGGAAGTGAATGGAAGTGAGGAAAGGTAAAAGGAAGCGACAGGAGGTGAAAGAAGTTGAGGGAAGCTGAATGGAAGTGAGGAAAGGTGAAAGGAAGTGAGGGGGGGTGAAAGGAATTAGGAGTAGGTGAAACGAAGTGAGGAGAGGTGAAAGGAAATGAGGGAAGGTGAAAGGAAGTGTGGGAAGGTGAAAGGAAGTAAAGTGAGGTGAAAGATAGTTAGGGGGATAAAAGGAAATAAGGGGAGGTAAAAGGATGTGAAAGAATGTGAAAGGCAGCAAAGGAAAGTGAAAGAAAGTGAGGAGAGTTGAAAGCAAGTGAGGGTAGGTGAAAGGAAGTGAGGGGAGGTGAATGGAAGTGAGGGAAACAAAAGGATTTGAGGGGAGGTGAATGGAAATGAGGAGATGTTAAAGAAAGTAAGGGGAAGTGAATGGAAGTGAGGGGTGGTAAAATGAAGTAAGGGGAGGTGAAAGGAAGTGAGGGGAGGTGAAAGGAAACGAGTAGAGGTGAAAGAAAGTGAGGGGAGTTGAAATGAAGTGAGGGGGGGGAAGGAAGTGATGGGAGGTGAAAGGAAGAGAGGGGAGGTGAAGGAAAGCGAGGGGAGGTGAAAGGAAGTGAGGGGAGGCGAAAGGAAATGAAAGGATGTGAAAGCAAGTGAGGGGTGGTGAAATTAAGTAAGGGGAGGTGAAAGAAAGTAAGGAGATGTTAAAGGAAGTAAGGGGAGGTGAAAGAAAGTGAGGGGTGGTGAAAGGAAGTAAGGAGAGGTGAAAGGAAGTGAGAGAATGTGAAAGGAAGTAAGGGAAGGTGAAAGAAAAGGATGGGAGGTGAAAGGAAGTGAGGGGAAGTGAAAGGAAGTGATGGGAGGCAAAAGGAAGTGAGGGGAGGTAAATTGGGTTGGGTTGGGTGGGGTTCGGTTGGGTTGGGTTGGGTTGGGTAGGTTTGGGTTTGGTTGGGTTGGGTTGGGTTAAGTGAGAGGAGGTGAATGGAAGTGAGGTGATGTTAAAAGAAGTAAGGGGAGGTGAAAGGAAGTGAGAGGAGGTGAAAGAAACGGACGGGAGAAGGAAGCAAGTAAGTGGAAGTGAATGGAAGTGATGAAAGGTGAAAGGAAGCGACAGGAGGTGAAAGAAGTTGAGGGAAGCTGAATGGAAGTGAGGAAAGGTGAAAGGAAGTGAGGGTAGGTGAAAAGAAGTGAGGGGGGTGAAAGGAATTAGGAGTAGGTGAAACGAAGTGAGGAGAGGTGAAAGGAAATGAGGGAAGGTAAAAGGAAGTGAGGGAAGGTGAAAGGAAGTAAAGGGAGGTGAAAGATAGTTAGGGGATGTGAAAGAATGTGAAAGGCAGCAAAGGAAAGTGAAAGAAAGTGAGGAGAGGTGAAAGGAAGTGAGGGTAGGTGAAAGGAAGTGAGGGGAGGTGAATGGAAGTGAGGGGAAGCAAAAGGATTTGAGGGGAGGTGAATGGAAGTGAGGGGATGTTAAAGAAAGTAAGGGGAAGTGAATGGAAGTGATAGGTGGTAAAATGAAGTAAGGGGAGGTGAAAGGAATTGAGAAGAGATGAAAGGAAACGAGTAGAGGTGAAAGAAGTTGAGGGGAGGTGAAGTGAAGTGAGGGGGGGTGAAAGGAAGTTAGGGGAGGTGAAAGGAAGAGAGGGGAGGTAAAGGAAAGCGAGGAGAGGTGAAAGGAAGTGAGGGGAGGCGAAAGGAAATGAGGGGATGTGAAAAAAATTAAGGGGTGGTGAATTTAAGTAAGGGGAGGTGAAAGAAAGTAAGGGGATGTTAAAGGAAATAAGGGGAGGTGAAAGGAAGTGAGGGGAGGTGAAAGGAAGTAAGGAGAGGAGAAAAGAAGTGAGAGAATGTGAAAGGAAGTAAGGGAAGGTGAAAGAAAGGGATGGGAGGTGAAAGGAATTGAGGGGAAGTGAAAGGAGGTGATGGGAGGCAAAAGGAAGTGAGGGGAGGTAAATGAAAGAGAGAGAATGTGAAAGGAAGACAGGGAAGGTGAAAGAAAGTGAGGGGAGGTGAAAGGACGTGAGGGGAGTTGAAATGAAGTAAGAGGAGGTGAAAGGAAGTAAGGGGAGGTAAAGGAAGTGAGAGAATGTGAAAGGAAGCGAGAAGAGATGAAAGAAAGTGAGGATAGGTGAAATGAAGCGAGGGAAGGTGAAAGGAACTTAGTAGTGGTGACAGAAATAGAGGGTTGGTGAAACAAACTGAGGGGAGGCGAAAGGAAGTGAGGGGAGGTGAAAGAAAGTGATAGAATGTGAAAGGTTGGTTGGGTTGTGTTAAGTTGGGTTGGGTTGGGTAGTTTTGGGTTGGTCTGTGTTGGGTTGGGTTGGTTAGGGTTGGGTTGGGTTGGGTTGGTTTGGGTTTTGTTGGGTTGGGTTGGGTTGTGTTGGGATGGGATGGGTTGGGTTGGGTAGAGTTGGGTTGGTTTGGGTTGGGTTGGGTTAAGTGAGGGGAGGTGAATGGAAGTGAGGGTATGTTAAAGGAAATAAGGGGAGGTGAAAGTATGTGAGAGGAGGTAAAAGAAAGTGAGGGGAGGTGAAATGATGTGAGTAGAGGTGAAAGGAAATGAGGGGAGGTGAAAGGAAGGGAGGAGAGGTGAAAGGAAATGAGGGGAGGTGAAAGGAAGTGAGGGGAGGTGAAAGGAAGTGAGGGGAGGTAAAAGAAAGGGAGGGGAATTGAAGTGAAGTGAGGGGAGGTTAAAGGATGTGAAGGGATGTTAAAGGAAGTGAGGAGAGGTGAAAAGAAGTGAGGGGAGGTGAAAGGAAGTGAGAAGAGGTGAAAGAAAGTGGGGGGAGGTGATATGAAGTAAGAGGAGGTGAAAGAAAGAGAGCAGAGGTGAAAGGAAGTGAGGGGAGGTGAAAGGAAGTGAGGGGAGGTGAAAAAAAGTGAGGGGAGGTAAAAGGATGTGAGGGTAGGTAAATGGAATTGAGGGGATGTTAAAGGAAATGAGGGGAGGTGATTCGGAAGTGAGGGGAGGCAAAAGGATGTGAGGGGAGGAGAAAGGAAATGAGGGGAGATGAATGGAAGCGAGGGGAGGTGAAAGACAGTAAGGGGAGGTGAAATAAAGTGAGGGGAGGTGAAAGGAAGTGAGGCGAGGTGAAAGGAAGTGAGAAGAGGTGAAAGGAAGTGGATGGAGGTGAAAGGAAATGAGAGGAGGCGAAAGGATTTAAGGGGAGGTAAATGGAATTGGGGGGATGTTAAAGGAAATGAGGGGAGGTGAAAGGAAGTGAGGGGAGGCGAAAGGATGTGAGGGGAGGTAAATGGAAGTGAGGGGATGTTAAAGGAAGTAAGGGGAGGTAAAAGTAAGTGAGGGGAGTTGAAAGAATGTAAGAGAATATCAAATGTTGGTTGGGTTGGGTTGGGATGGGATGGGTTGGGTTGGGTTGGATTGGGTTGGGTTGGGTTGGGTGGGGTTCGGTTGGGTTGGGTTGGGTTGGGTAGGTTTGGGTTTGGTTGGGTTGGGTTGGGTTAAGTGAGAGGAGGTGAATGGAAGTGAGGGGATGTTAAAAGAAGTAAGGGGAGGTGAAAGGAAGTGAGAGGAGGTGAAAAAAAGTGACGGGAGAAGAAAGCAAGTAAGTGGAAGTGAATGGAAGTGAGGAAAGTTGAAAGGAAGCGACAGGAGGTGAAAGAAGTTGAGGGAAGCTGAATGGAAGTGAGGAAAGGTGAAAGGAAGTGAGGGTAGGTGAAAAGAAGTGAGGGGGGGGTGAAAGGAATTAGGAGTAGGTGAAATGAAGTGAGGAGAGGTGAAAGGAAATAAGGGAAGTTGAAAGGAAGTGAGGGAAGGTGAAAGGAAGTAAAGGGAGGTGAAAGATAGTTTGGGGAGATAAAAGGAAATAAGGGGAGATAAAAGGATGTGAAAGAATGTGAAAGGCAGCAAAGGAAAGTGAAAGAAAGTGAGGAGAGGTGAAAGCAAGTGAGGGTAGGTGAAAGGAAGTGAGGAGAGGTGAATGGAAGTGAGGGGAAGCAAAAGGATTTGAGGGGAGGTGAATGGAAGTGAGGGGATGTTAAAGAAAGTAAGGGGAAGAGAATGGAAGTGAGGGGTGGTAAAATGAAGTAAGGGGAGGTGAAAGGAAGTGAGGGGAGGTGAAAGGAAACGAGTAGAGGTGAAAGAAAGTGAGGGGAGTTGAAATGACAGTGAGGGGGGGTGAAAGGAAGTGAGGGGAGGTGAAAGGAAGAGAGGGGAGGTGAAGGAAAGCGAGGGGAGGTGAAAGTTAGTGAGGGGAGGCGAAAGGAAATGAAAGGATGTGAAAGCAAATGAGGGGTGGTGAAATTAAGTACGGGGAGGTGAAAGAAAGTAAGGAGATGTTAAAGTAAGTAAGGGGAGATGAAAGGAAAAGAGGGAAGGTGAAAAGAAGTGAGGGCGGTGAATGGAAGTGAGTGGACATGAAAGGAAGAGTGGGGAGGTGAAAGGAAGTGAGGGGAGGTGAATGAAAGTGAGAGAATGTGAAAGGAAGCGAGGGAAGGTGAAAGGAAGTGAGGCGAGGTAAAAGGAAGAGAGGGGAGGTGAAAGGAAGAGAGTGGAGGTGAAAGGAAGTGAGGGGAGATGAAAGGAAATGAGGGGAGGTGAATGGAAGTGAGGGGAGGCGAAAGGAATTGTGGGGAGGTGAATGGAAGTGAGGGGATGTTAAAGAAAGTAAGGGGAGGTGAAAGGAAGTGAATGGAGGTGAAAGGAAATGAGCGGAGGTGAAAGGAAGAGAGGGGAGTTGAAATGATGTGAGGAAAGGTGAAAGGAAGTGAGGGGAGGTGAAAGGAAGTGAGGGGAGGTGAAAGGAAGTGAGGGGTGGTGAAATGAAATAAGGGGAGATGAAAGGAAGTGAAGGGATGTTAAAGTAAGTAAGGGGAGGTGAAAGGAAGTGAGGGGAGGTGAAAGGAAGTGAGCGGAGGTGAAAGAAATTGAGGGGAGGAGAAAGGAAATAAGGGGAGGTGAAAGGAAGTGAGAGAATGTGAAAGGAATTGAGGGAAGGTGATGGAAAGAGAGGAGAGGTGAAAGGAAATAAGAAGAGTTGAAAGGAAGTGAGGGGAGGTGAATAAAAGAGAGAGAATGTGAAATGAAGTAAGGGAAATTGAACGAAAGTGAGGGGAGGTGAAAGGAAATGAGGGGAGATGAAAGGAAGCAAGTGGAAATGAAAGAAATTGAGGGGAGGTGAAATGAAGTGAGGTGAGGTTAAAGGAAGTGAGGGGATATTAAAGGAAGTGAGAGGATTGAAAGGAAGTGAGAGGATTGGAAAAGAAGTGAGGGGAGGTAAATGGAAGTGAGGGGATGTTATAGAAAGTAAGGGGAAGTGAATGGAAGTGAGGGGAGATAATAGGAAGTAAGGGGAGGTGAAAGGAAGTGAGGGGAGGTGAAAGGAAACGAGTATTTATTTATTTCTTACAATGGCGAGGTTGAGGCCATATGGCCCCTTCTTCCACCTAACCATTATGATACACAATATGATAAATATAAATGTACAGAATTCAATACAAATCAATATAGAGAAATGAAAATCATTTCAAGGTATTCATAAATAATAAAAAAATAAGAATAGTACAGCACAAATGTACACAAAGTAAAATAATAAAAATCATCATCACTGCCCTGTTTGCTGATGGATATAGTGATGTGCTGATATTTAAATGAAGGATAGAAGGAAAAATACAGAGGAAAGTATTACATTTTTATGAGGACCTAATGCTGGCTAAGTATTTAGCACAATGATTCTTAAATTGGTTAATACCATTGGCAAAGTAAAAGTGAAAGGGGAGAGAGTAGAGGTGAAAGAAAAAGAGGGGAGGTGAAATGAATGAGGGGGGGTGAAAGGAAGTGAGGGGAGGTAAAAGGAAGAGAGGGGAGGTGAAAGAAAGCGAGGGGAGTTGAAAGGAAGTGAGGGGAGGCGAATGGAAATGAGGGGAGGTGAAAGGAAGAGAGGGGTGGTGAAATTAAGTAAGGGGAGCTGAAAGAAAGTGAGGGGATGTTACAGGAAGTAAGGGGAGGTGAAAGGAAGTGAGGGGAGGTGAAATAAAATGAGGGAAGGTGAAATGAAGTGAGGGGAGGTGAAAGGAAGTGAGGGGAGGTGAAAGGAAGTAAGGAGAGGTGAAAGGAAGTGAGAGAATGTGAAAGGAAGTGAGGGAAGGTGAAAGAAAAGGACGGGAGGTGAAAGGAAGTGAGGGGAAGTGAAAGGAAGTGATGGGAGGCAAAAGGAATTGAGGGGAGGTAAATGAAAGAGAGAGAATGTGAAAGGAAGACAGGGAAGGTGAAAGAAATTGAGGGGAGGTGAAAGGAAGTAAGGGGAGGTATAGGAAGTGAGAGAATGTGATAGGAAGCGAGAAGAGATGAAAGAAAGTGAGGGGATGTAAAATGAAGTGAGGAAAGGTGAGAGGAAGTGAAGGGAGGCTAAAGGAAGTGAGGTGGGGTGAAAGGAAGTAGGAGTAGGTGAAAGGAAGTGAGGAGAGGTGAAAGGAAATGAGGGAAGGTGAAAGGAAATGAGGGAAGGTGAATGGAAGTAAGGCGAGGTAAAGGAAGAGAGGGGAGGTGAAAGGAAGAGAGGGTTGGTGAAAGGAAGTGAGGGGGGGTTGAAAGGAAGAGAGGGGAGGTGAAAGGAAGAGTGGGGAGGTGAAAGGAAGTGAGGGGAGGTGAATGAAAGTGAGAGAATGTGTAAGGAAGCGAGGGAAGGTGAAAGGAAGTGAGGCGAGGTAAAGGAAGAGAGGGGAGGTGAAAGGAAGAGAGGGTTGGTGAAAGGAAGTGAGGGGGGGTTGAAAGGAAGAGAGGGGAGGTGATTGGAAGTGAGGGGAGGCGAAAGGAATTGAGGGGAGGTGAATGGAAGTGAGGGGATGTTAAAGAAAGTAAGGGGAGGTGAAAGGAAGTGATGGTAGGTGAAAGGAAATGAGCGGAGGTGAAAGGAAGAGAGGGGAGGTAAAAGGAAGTGAGGGGTGGTGATAGGAAGTGGGGGGAGGTGAAAGGAAGTGAAGGGGGGTGAAAGGTAGTGAGGGGTGGTCAAATGAAATAAGGGGAGGTGAAAGGAAGTGAGGGGATGTTAAAGTAAGTAAGGGGAGGTGAAAGGAAGTGAGAGCGCGCTCGTGTGCCGGCCGCTCCTTGGTGAAAGGAAGTGAGGGGAGGTGAAATAAAGTGAGGGAAGGTGAATAGAAGTGAGGGGAGATGAAAGGAAGTGAGGGGAGGTGAAAGAAATTGAGGGGAGGAGAAAGGATATAAGGGGAGGTGATAGGAAGTGAGAGAATGTGAAAGGAATTGAGGCAAGGTGATAGAAAGAGAGGAGAGGTGAAAGGAAGTAAGGGGAGTTGAAAGGAAGTGAGGGGAGGTGAATGAAAGAGAGAGAATGTGAAAGGAAGTGAGAGGAGGGGAAAAGAAGTGAGGGAAGGTGAATGGAAGTGAGGGGTTGTTAAAGAAAGTAAGGGGAAGTGAATGGAAGTGAGGGGAGGTAAAAGGAAGTAAGGGGAGGTGAAAGGAAGTGAGGTGAGGTGAAAGGAAACGAGTAGAGGTGAAAGAAAGTGAAAGGAGGTGAAATGAAGTGAGGGGGGGTGAAAGGAATTGAGGGGAGGTGAAAGGAAGTGAGGGGTGGTGAAATTAGGTAAGGGGAGGTGAAAGAAAGTGAGGGGAAGTTAAAGGAAGTAAGGGGAGGTGAAAGGAAGTGAGGGGAGGTGAAATAAAATGAGGGAAGGTGAAATGAAGTGAGGGGAGGTGAAAGGAAGTGAGGGGAGGTGAAAGGAAGTAAGGAGAGGTGAAAGGAAGTGAGAGAATGTGAAAGGAAGTGAGGGAAGGTGAAAGAAAAGGACGGGAGGTGAAAGGAAGTGAGGGGAAGTGAAAGGAAGTGATGGGAGGCAAAAGGAATTGAGGGGAGGTAAATGAAAGAGAGAGAATGTGAAAGGAAGACAGTGAAGGTGAAAGAAAGTGAGGGGAGGTGAAAGGAAGTGAGGGGAGGTATAGGAAGTGAGAGAATGTGATAGGAAGCGAGAAGAGATGAAAGAAAGTGAGGGTAGGTGAAATGAAGCGAGCAAAGAGGTGAAAGAATGTGAGGGGATGTAAAATGAAGTGAGGAAAGGTGAGAGGAAGTGAGGGGAGGCTAAAGGAAGTGAGGTGGGGTGAAAGGAAGTAGGAGTAGGTGAAAGGAAGTGAGGAGAGGTGAAAGGAAATGAGGGAAGGTGAAAGGAAATGAGGGAAGGTGAATGGAAGTAAGGCGAGGTAAAGGAAGAGAGGGGAGGTGAAAGGAAGAGAGGGTTGGTGAAAGGAAGTGAGGGGAGGTTGAAAGGAAGAGAGGGGAGGTGAAAGGAAGAGTGGGGAGGTGAAAGGAAGTGAGGGGAGGTGAATGAAAGTGAGAGAATGTGTAAGGAAGCGAGGGAAGGTGAAAGGAAGTGAGGCGAGGTAAAGGAAGAGAGGGGAGGTGAAAGGAAGAGAGGGTTGGTGAAAGGAAGTGAGGGGGGGTTGAAAGGAAGAGAGGGGAGGTGATTGGAAGTGAGGGGAGGCGAAAGGAATTGAGGGGAGGTGAATGGAAGTGAGGGGATGTTAAAGAAAGTAAGGGGAGGTGAAAGGAAGTGATGGGAGGTGAAAGGAAATGAGCGGAGGTGAAAGGAAGAGAGGGGAGGTAAAAGGAAGTGAGGGGTGGTGAAAGGAAGTGGGGGGAGGTGAAAGGAAGTGAAGGGGGGTGAAAGGTAGTGAGGGGTGGTCAAATGAAATAAGGGGAGGTGAAAGGAAGTGAGGGGATGTTAAAGTAAGTAAGGGGAGGTGAAAGGAAGTGAGGGGAGGTGAAATAAAGTGAGGGAAGGTGAATAGAAGTGAGGGGAGATGAAAGGAAGTGAGGGGAGGTGAAAGAAATTGAGGGTAGGAGAAAGGAAATAAGGGGAGGTGATAGGAAGTGAGAGAATGTGAAAGGAATTGAGGCAAGGTGATAGAAAGAGAGGAGAGGTGAAAGGAAGTAAGGGGAGTTGAAAGGAAGTGAGGGGAGGTGAATGAAAGAGAGAGAATGTGAAAGGAAGTGAGAGGAGGGGAAAAGAAGTGAGGGAAGGTGAATGGAAGTGAGGGGTTGTTAAAGAAAGTAAGGGGAAGTGAATGGAAGTGAGGGGAGGTAAAAGGAAGTAAGGGGAGGTGAAAGGAAGTGAGGTGAGGTGAAAGGAAACGAGTAGAGGTGAAAGAAAGTGAAAGGAGGTGAAATGAAGTGAGGGGGGGTGAAAGGAATTGAGGGGAGGTGAAAGGAAGTGAGGGGTGGTGAAATTAGGTAAGGGGAGGTGAAAGAAAGTGAGGGGATGTTAAAGGAAGTAAGGGGAGGTGAAAGGAAGTGAGGGGAGGTGAAATAAAATGAGGGAAGGTGAAATGAAGTGAGGGGAGGTGATAGGAAGTGAGGGGAGGTGAAAGGAAGTAAGGAGAGGTGAAAGGAAGTGATAGAATGTGAAAGGAAGTGAGGGAAGGTGAAAGAAAGGGATGGGAGGTGAAAGGAAATGAGGGGAAGTGAAAGGATGTGATGGGAGGCAAAAAAAAGTGAGGGGACGTAAATGAAAGAGAGAGAATGTGAAAGGAAGACAGGGAAGGTGAAAGAAATTGAGGGGAGGTTAAAGGAAGTGAGGGGAGGTAAAGGAAGTGAGAGAATGTGAAAGGAAGCGATAAGAGATGAAAGAAGGTGAGGGTAGGTGAAATGAAGCGAGGGGAGGTGAAAGTATATTAGTGGTGGTGAAAGAAAAAGAGGGGAGGTGAAGGGAAGTGAGGGTGGTGAAAGGAAGTGAGGGGAGTTGAAATAAAGTAAGGGGAGGTGAAACGAACTGAGGGGAGGCGAAAGGAAGTGAGGGGAGGTGACAGAAAGTGAGAGAATGTGAAAGGTTGGTTGGGTTGGGTTGGGTTTAGTTGGGTTGGGTTGGCTTGGGATGGGTTGGGTTAAGTTGGGTTGGGTTGGGTTGGGTTGGGTTGGGTTGGTTTGGGTTGTGTTGGGTTGGGATGGGTTGGGTTGGGATGGGATGGGTTGTGTTGGTTTGGGTTGGTTTGGGTTGGGTTGGGTTGGTTTGGGTTGGGTTGGGTTAAGTGAGGGGAGGTGAATGGAAGTGAAAGTATGTTAAAGGAAGTAAGGGGAGGTGAAAGTATGTAAGAGGAGGTAAAAGAAAGTTAGGGGAGGTGAAATGAAGTGAGTCGAGGTGAAAGGAAGTGAGGGGAGTTGAAAGGAAGAGAGGAGAGGTGAAAGGAAATGAGGGGAGGTAAAAGAAAGTGAGGGGAGATTAAGTAAAGTGAGGGGAGGTTAAAGGAAGTGAAGGGATGTTAAAGGAAGTGAGGAGAGGTGAAAGGAAGTGAGGGGAGGAGAAAAGAATTGAGGGGAGGTGAAAGGAAGTGAGAAGAGGTGAAAGGAAGTGGGGGAGGTGATATAAAGTAAGGGTAGGTGAAAGAAAGAGAGGGGAGGTCAAAGGAAGTGTGGGGAGGTGAAAGGAAGTGAGGGGAGGTGAAAGGAAGTGAGGGGAGGTGAAAGGAAGTGAGGGGTGGTGAAATGAAATAAAGGGAGGTGAAAGGAAGTGAGGGGATGTTAAAGTAAGTAAGGGGAGATTAAAGGAAAAGAGGGAAGGTGAAATAAAGTGAGGGAAGGTGAAATGAAGTGAGGGGAGGTGAAAGGAAATGAGGGGAGGTGAAAGAAATTGAGGGGAGGAGAAAGGAAATAAAGGGAGGTGAAAGGAAGTGAGAGAATGTGAAAGGAATTGAGGGAAAGTGATAGAAAGAGAGGAGAGGTGTAAGGAAGTGAGGGGAGGTGAAAGGAAGTGAGGGGAGTTGAATGAAAGAGAGAGAATGTGAAAGGAAGTAAGGGAAGGTGAATGAATGTGAGGGGAGGTAAAAGGAAATGAGGGGAGATGAAAGGAAGCAAGGGGAAATGAAAGAAAGTGAGGGGAAGAGAAATGAAGTGAGGTGAGGTTAAAGGAAGTGAGGGGATGTTAAAGGAAGTGAGAGGATGGTAAAGGAAGTGGGAGGAGGGGAAAAGAAGTGAGGGGAGGTGAAAGGAAACGAGAAGAGGTGAAAGAAAGTGAGGGGAGGTGAAATGGAGTGAGGGGGTGTGAAAGGAAGTGAGGGGAGGTGAAAGGAAGAGAGGGGAGGTGAAAGTAAGCGAGGGGAGATGAAAGGAAGTGAGGGGAGGCGAAAGGAAATGAGAAGAGGTGAAAGGAAGTGAGTGGTGGTGAAATTAAGTAAGGGGATGTTAAAGGAAGTAAGGGGAGTTGAAAGGAAGTGAGGGGAGGTGAAATAAAGTGAGGGAAGGTGAAATGAAGTGAGGGGAGGTGAAAAGAAGTGAGGGGAGTTAAAAGGAAGTAAGGGTAGGTGATATGAAGAGAGAGAATGTGAAAGGAAGTGAGGGAATGTGAAGGAAAGGCATAAGAGATGAAAGGAAGTGAGGGGAGGTGAAAGGAAGTTATGTGAGGCAAAAGGAAGTGAGGGGAGGTAAATGAAAGAGAGAGAATGTGAAAGGAAGACGAAGAAGGTGAAAGAAAGTGAGGGGAGGTGAAATGAAGTGTGGGAAGGTGAAAGGAAGTGAGGGGAGGTGAAAGGAAGAGAGAAGAAATGAAAGGAATTGAGGGGAGGTGAAAGGAAGTGAGGGGAGGTGAAAGGAAGTGAGGGGAGGTGAAAGAAAGTGAGGGGAGGTGAAATGAAGTGAGGTGAGGTTAATGGAAGTGAGGGGATGTTAAAGGAAGTGAGGGGAGGTGAAAGGAATTGGGGGGAGTTGAAAGGAAGTGAGGTGAGGTGAAAGGAAGTGAGAAGAGGTGAAAAGAAGTGGATGGAGGTGAAAGGAAATGAGAGGAGGCAAAAGGATTTAAGTGGAGGTAAATGGAAATGAGGGGATGTTAAAGGAAATGAGGGGAGGTGAAAGGAAGTGAGGGGAGGCGAAAGGATGTGAGGGGGGTAAATGGAAGTGAGGGGATGTTAAAGGAAGTAAGGGGAGGTAAAAGTATGTGAGGGGAGTTGAATGAACGTAAGAGAATATCAAAGGTTGTTTGGGTTGGGTTGGGATGGGATGGGATGGGTTGGGTTGGGTTGGATTGGGTTGGGTTGGGTTGGGTGGGGTTCGGTTGGGTTGGGTTGGGTTGGGTAGGTTTGGGTTTGGTTGGGTTGGGTTGGGTTGAGTGAGAGGAGGTGAATGGATGTGAGGGGATGTTAAAAGACGTAAGGGGAGGTGACAGGAAGTGTGAGGAGGTGAAAGAAAGTGACGGGAGAAGAAAGCAAGTAAGTGGAAGTGAATGGAAGTGAGGAAAGGTAAAAGGAAGCGACAGGAGGTGAAAGAAGTAGAGGGAAGCTGAATGGAAGTGAGGAAAGGTGAAAGGAAGTGAGGGTAGGTGAAAAGAAGTGAGGGGGGGTGAAAGGAATTAGGAGTAGGTGAAACGAAGTGAGGAGAGGTGAAAGGAAATGAGGGAAGGTGAAAGGAAGTGTGGGAAGGTGAAAGGAAGTAAAGGGAGGTGAAAGATAGTTAGGGGAGATAAAAGGAAATAATGGGAGATAAAAGGATGTGAAAGAATGTGAAAGGCAGCAAAGGAAAGTGAAAGAAAGTGAGCAGAGGTGAAAGCAAGTGAGATTAGGTGAAAGGAAGTGAGGGGAGGTGAATGGAAGTGAGGGGAAGCAAAAGGATTTGAGGGGAGGTGAATGGAAGTGAGGGGATGTTAAAGAAAGTAAGGGGAAGTGAATGGAAGTGAGGGGTGGTAAAATGAAGTAAGGGGAGGTGAAAGGAAGTGAGGGGAGGTGAAAGGAAACGAGTAGAGGTGAAAGAAAGTGAGGGGAGTTGAAATGAAGTGAGGGGGGGTGAAAGGAAGTGAGGGGAGGTGAAAGGAAGAGAGGGGAGGTGAAGGAAAGCGAGGGGAGGTGAAAGGAAGTGAGGGGAGGCGAAAGGAAATGAAAGGATGTGAAAGCAAGTGAGGGGTGGTGAAATTAAGTAAGGGGAGGTGAAAGAAAGTAAGGAGATGTTAAAGGAAGTAAGGGGAGGTGAAAGGAAGTGAGGGGTGGTGAAAGGAAGTAAGGAGAGGTGAAAGGAAGTGAGAGAATGTGAAAGGAAGTAAGGGAAGGTGAAAGAAAAGGATGGGAGGTGAAAGGAAGTGAGGGGAAGTGAAAGGAAGCGATGGGAGGCAAAAGGAAGTGAGGGGAGGTAAATTGGGTTGGGTTGGGTGGGGTTCGGTTGGGTTGGGTTGGGTAGGTTTGGGTTTGGTTGGGTTGGGTCGGGTTAAGTGAGAGGAGGTGAATGGAAGTGAGGGGATGTTAAAAGAAGTAAGGGGAGGTGAAAATAAGTGAGAGGAGGTGAAAGAAACGGACGGGAGAAGAAAGCAAGTAAGTGGAAGTGAATGGAAGTGAGGAAAGGTGAAAGGAAGCGACAGGAGGTGAAAGAAGTTGAGGGAAGCTGAATGGAAGTGAGGAAAGGTGAAAGGAAGTGAGGGTAGGTGAAAAGAAGTGAGGGGGGGTGAAAGGAATTAGGAGTAGGTGAAACGAAGTGAGGAGAGGTGAAAGGAAATGAGGGAAGGTGAAAGGAAGTGAGGGAAGGTGAAAGGAAGTAAAGGGAGGTGAAAGATAGTTAGGGGATGTGAAAGAATGTGAAAGGCAGCAAAGGAAAGTGAAAGAAAGTGAGGAGAGGTGAAAGGAAGTGAGGGTAGGTGAAAGGAAGTGAGGGGAGGTGAATGGAAGAGAGAGAATGTGAAAGGAAGACAGGGAAGGTGAAAGAAAGTGAGGGGAGTTGAAAGGACGTGAGGGGAGTTGAAATGAAGTAAGAGGAGATGAAAGGAAGTAAGGGGAGGTAAAGGAAGTGAGAGAATGTGAAAGGAAGCGAGAAGAGATGAAAGAAAGTGAGGATAGGTGAAATGAAGCGAGGGAAGGTGAAAGGAACTTAGTAGTGGTGACAGAAATAGAGGGTTGGTGAAGGGAAGTGAGGGGAGGTGAAAGGAAGTGAGGGGAGTTGAAATAAAGTAAGGAGAGGTGAAACAAACTGAGGGGGGCGAAAGGAAGTGAGGGGAGGTGAAAGAAAGTGAGAGAATGTGAAAGGTTGGTTTGGTTGTGTTAAGTTGGGTTGGGTTGGGTAGTTTTGGGTTGGTCTGGGTTGGGTTGGGTTGGTTAGGGTTGGGTTGGGTTGGTTTGGGTTGTGTTGGGTTTGGTTGGGTTGGGTTGTGTTGGGATGGGATGGGTTGGGTTGTGTTGGGTAGGGTTGGGTTGGTTTGGGTAGGGTTGGGTTAAGTGAGGGGAGGTGAATGGAAGTGAGGGGAGGTGAAAAAAAGTGAGGGGAGGTGAAAGGATGTGAGGGTAGGTGAATGGAATTGAGGGGATGTTAAAGGAAATGAGGGGAGGTGATTCGGAAGTGAGGTGAGGCAATAGGATGTGAGGGGAGGAGAAAGGAAATGAGGGGAGATGAAAGGAAGCGAGGGGAGATGAAAGACAGTAAGGGGAGGTGAAATGAAGTGAGGGGAGGTGAAAGGAAGTGAGGGGAGGTGAAAGGAAGAGAGAAGAGGTGAAGGGAAATGAGGGCAGGTGAAAGAAAAAGAGGGGAGGTTAAAGGAAGTGAGAGGAGGGGAAAAGAAGTGAGGGGAGGTGAAAGGAATTGGGGGAGTTGAAAGGAAGTGAGGGGAGGTGAAAGGAAGTGAGAAGAGGTGAAAGGAAGTGGATGGAGGTGAAAGGAAATGAGAGGAGGCGAAAGGATTTAAGGGGAGGTAAATGGAATTGGGGGGATGTTAAAGGAAATGAGGGGAGGTGAAAGGAAGGTGAGGGGAGGCGAAAGGATGTGAGAGGAGGTAAATGGAAGTGAGGGGATGTTAAAGGAAGTAAGGGGAGGTAAAAGTATGTGAGGGGAGTTGAAAGAATGTAAGAGAATATCAAATGTTGGTTGGGTTGGGTTGGGATGGGATGGGTTGGGTTGGGTTGGATTGGGTTAGGTTGGGTTGGGTGGGGTTCGGTTGGGTTGGGTTGGGTTGGGTAGGTTTGGGTTTGGTTGGCTTGGGTTGGGTTAAGTGAGAGGAGGTGAATGGAAGTGAGGGGATGTTAAAAGAAGTAAGGGGAGGTGAAAGGAAGTGAGAGGAGGTGAAAGAAAGTGACGGGAGAAGAAAGCAAGTAAGTGGAAGTGAATGGAAGTGAAAAGGTGAAAGGAAGCGACAGGAGGTGAAAGAAGTTGAGGGAAGCTGAATGGAAGTGAGGAAAGGTGAAAGGAAGTGAGGGTAGGTGAAAAGAAGTGAGGGGGGGTGAAAGGAATTAGGAGTAGGTGAAATGAAGTGAGGAGAGGTGAAAGGAAATGAGGGAAGGTGAAAGGAAGTGAGGGAAGGTGAAAGGAAGTGAGGGGAGGTGAAATAAAGTGAGGGAAGGTGAATAGAAGTGAGGGGAGATGAAAGGAAGTGAGGGGAGGTGAAAGAAATTGAGGGTAGGAGAAAGGAAATAAGGGGAGGTGATAGGAAGTGAGAGAATGTGAAAGGAATTGAGGCAAGGTGATAGAAAGAGAGGAGAGGTGAAAGGAAGTAAGGGGAGTTGAAAGGAAGTGAGGGGAGGTGAATGAAAGAGAGAGAATGTGAAAGGAAGTGAGAGGAGGGGAAAAGAAGTGAGGGAAGGTGAATGGAAGTGAGGGGTTGTTAAGAAAGTAAGGGGAAGTGAATGGAAGTGAGGGGAGGTAAAAGGAAGTAAGGGGAGGTGAAAGGAAGTGAGGTGAGGTGAAAGGAAACGAGTAGAGGTGAAAGAAAGTGAAAGGAGGTGAAATGAAGTGAGGGGGGGTGAAAGGAATTGAGGGGAGGTGAAAGGAAGTGAGGGGTGGTGAAATTAGGTAAGGGGAGGTGAAAGAAAGTGAGGGGATGTTAAAGGAAGTAAGGGGAGGTGAAAGGAAGTGAGGGGAGGTGAAATAAAATGAGGGAAGGTGAAATGAAGTGAGGGGAGGTGATAGGAAGTGAGGGGAGGTGAAAGGAAGTAAGGAGAGGTGAAAGGAAGTGATAGAATGTGAAAGGAAGTGAGGGAAGGTGAAAGAAAGGGATGGGAGGTGAAAGGAAATGAGGGGAAGTGAAAGGATGTGATGGGAGGCAAAAAAAAGTGAGGGGACGTAAATGAAAGAGAGAGAATGTGAAAGGAAGACAGGGAAGGTGAAAGAAATTGAGGGGAGGTGAAAGGAAGTGAGGGGAGGTAAAGGAAGTGAGAGAATGTGATAGGAAGCGATAAGAGATGAAAGAAGGTGAGGGTAGGTGAAATGAAGCGAGGGGAGGTGAAAGTATATTAGTGGTGGTGAAAGAAAAAGAGGGAGGTGAAGGGAAGTGAGGGTGGTGAAAGGAAGTGAGGGGAGTTGAAATAAAGTAAGGGGAGGTGAAACGAACTGAGGGGAGGCGAAAGGAAGTGAGGGGAGGTGACAGAAAGTGAGAGAATGTGAAAGGTTGGTTGGGTTGGGTTGGGTTTAGTTGGGTTGGGTTGGCTTGGGATGGGTTGGGTTAAGTTGGGTTGGGTTGGGTTGGGTTGGGTTGGTTTGGGTTGTGTTGGGTTGGGATGGGTTGGGTTGGGATGGGATGGGTTGTGTTGGTTTGGGTTGGTTTGGGTTGGGTTGGGTTGGTTTGGGTTGGGTTGGGTTAAGTGAGGGGAGGTGAATGGAAGTGAAAGTATATTAAAGGAAGTAAGGGGAGGTGAAAGTATGTAAAAGGAGGTAAAAGAAAGTTAGGGGAGGTGAAATGAAGTGAGTCGAGGTGAAAGGAAGTGAGGGGAGTTGAAAGGAAGAGAGGAGAGGTGAAAGGAAATGAGGGGAGGTAAAAGAAAGTGAGGGGAGATTAAGTAAAGTGAGGGGAGGTTAAAGGAAGTGAAGGGATGTTAAAGGAAGTGAGTAGAGGTGAAAGGAAGTGAGGGGAGGAGAAAAGAATTGAGGGGAGGTGAAAGGAAGTGAGAAGAGGTGAAAGGAAGTGGGGGAGGTGATATAAAGTAAGGGTAGGTGAAAGAAAGAGAGGGGAGGTCAAAGGAAGTGTGGGGAGGTGAAAGGAAGTGAGGGGAGGTGAAAGGAAGTGAGGGGAGGTGAAAGGAAGTGAGGGGTGGTGAAATGAAATAAAGGGAGGTGAAAGGAAGTGAGGGGATGTTAAAGTAAGTAAGGGGAGATTAAAGGAAAAGAGGGAAGGTGAAATAAAGTGAGGGAAGGTGAAATGAAGTGAGGGGAGGTGAAAGGAAGTGAGGGGAGGTGAAAGAAATTGAGGGGAGGAGAAAGGAAATAAAGGGAGGTGAAAGGAAGTGAGAGAATGTGAAAGGAATTGAGGGAAAGTGATAGAAAGAGAGGAGAGGTGTAAGGAAGTGAGGGGAGGTGAAAGGAAGTGAGGGGAGTTGAATGAAAGAGAGAGAATGTGAAAGGAAGTAAGGGAAGGTGAAAGAATGTGAGGGGAGGTGAAAGGAAATGAGGGGAGATGAAAGGAAGCAAGGGGAAATGAAAGAAAGTGAGGGGAAGAGAAATGAAGTGAGGTGAGGTTAAAGGAAGTGAGGGGATGTTAAAGGAAGTGAGAGGATGGTAAAGGAAGTGGGAGGAGGGGAAAAGAAGTGAGGGGAGGTGAAAGGAAACGAGAAGAGGTGAAAGAAAGTGAGGGGAGGTGAAATGGAGTGAGGGGGTGTGAAAGGAAGTGAGGGGAGGTGAAAGGAAGAGAGGGGAGGTGAAAGTAAGCGAGGGGAGATGAAAGGAAGTGAGGGGAGGCGAAAGGAAATGAGAAGAGGTGAAAGGAAGTGAGTGGTGGTGAAATTAAGTAAGGGGATGTTAAAGGAAGTAAGGGGAGTTGAAAGGAAGTGAGGGGAGGTGAAATAAAGTGAGGGAAGGTGAAATGAAGTGAGGGGAGGTGAAAAGAAGTGAGGGGAGTTAAAAGGAAGTAAGGGTAGGTGATATGAAGAGAGAGAATGTGAAAGGAAGTGAGGGAATGTGAAGGAAAGGCATAAGAGATGAAAGGAAGTGAGGGGAGGTGAAAGGAAGTTATGTGAGGCAAAAGGAAGTGAGGGGAGGTAAATGAAAGAGAGAGAATGTGAAAGGAAGACAAAGAAGGTGAAAGAAAGTGAGGGGAGGTGAAATGAAGTGTGGGAAGGTGAAAGGAAGTGAGGGGAGGTGAAAGGAAGAGAGAAGAAATGAAAGGAATTGAGGGGAGGTGAAAGGAAGTGAGGGGAGGTGAAAGGAAGTGAGGGGAGGTGAAAGAAAGTGAGGGGAGGTGAAATGAAGTGAGGTGAGGTTAATGGAAGTGAGGGGATGTTAAAGGAAGTGAGGGGAGGTGAAAGGAATTGGGGGGAGTTGAAAGGAAGTGAGGGGAGGTGAAAGGAAGTGAGAAGAGGTGAAAAGAAGTGGATGGAGGTGAAAGGAAATGAGAGGAGGCAAAAGGATTTAAGTGGAGGTAAATGGAATTGAGGGGATGTTAAAGGAAATGAGGGGAGGTGAAAGGAAGTGAGGGGAGGCGAAAGGATGTGAGGGGGGGTAAATGGAAGTGAGGGGATGTTAAAGGAAGTAAGGGGAGGTAAAAGTATGTGAGGGGAGTTGAATGAACGTAAGAGAATATCAAAGGTTGTTTGGGTTGGGTTGGGATGGGATGGGATGGGTTGGGTTGGGTTGGATTGGGTTGGGTTGGGTTGGGTGGGGTTCGGTTGGGTTGGGTTGGGTTGGGTAGGTTTGGGTTTGGTTGGGTTGGGTTGGGTTGAGTGAGAGGAGGTGAATGGATGTGAGGGGATGTTAAAGACGTAAGGGGAGGTGACAGGAAGTGAGAGGAGGTGAAAGAAAGTGACGGGAGAAGAAAGCAAGTAAGTGGAAGTGAATGGAAGTGAGGAAAGGTAAAAGGAAGCGACAGGAGGTGAAAGAAGTTGAGGGAAGCTGAATGGAAGTGAGGAAAGGTGAAAGGAAGTGAGGGTAGGTGAAAAGAAGTGAGGGGGGGTGAAAGGAATTAGGAGTAGGTGAAACGAAGTGAGGAGAGGTGAAAGGAAATGAGGGAAGGTGAAAGGAAGTGTGGGAAGGTGAAAGGAAGTAAAGGGAGGTGAAAGATAGTTAGGGGAGATAAAAGGAAATAATGGGAGATAAAAGGATGTGAAAGAATGTGAAAGGCAGCAAAGGAAAGTGAAAGAAAGTGAGCAGAGGTGAAAGCAAGTGAGGGTAGGTGAAAGGAAGTGAGGGGAGGTGAATGGAAGTGAGGGGAAGCAAAAGGATTTGAGGGGAGGTGAATGGAAGTGAGGGGATGTTAAAGAAAGTAAGGGGAAGTGAATGGAAGTGAGGGGTGGTAAAATGAAGTAAGGGGAGGTGAAAGGAAGTGAGGGGAGGTGAAAGGAAACGAGTAGAGGTGAAAGAAAGTGAGGGGAGTGAAATGAGTGAGGGGGGGGGAAAGGAAGTGAGGGGAGGGTGAAAGGAAGAGAGGGGAGGTGAAGGAAAGCGAGGGGAGGTGAAAGGAAGTGAGGGGAGGCGAAAGGAAATGAAAGGATGTGAAAGCAAGTGTGGGGTGGTGAAATTAAGTAGGGGAGGTGAAAGAAAGTAAGGAGATGTTAAAGGAAGTAAGGGGAGGTGTAAAGGAAGTGAGGGGTGGTGAAAGGAGTAAGGAGAGGTGAAGAGGAAGTGAGAGAATGGTGAAAGGAAGTAAGGGAAGGTGAAAGAAAAAGGATGGGAGGTGAAAGGAAGTGAGGGGAAGTGAAAGGGAAGTGATGGGAGGCGAGGCAAAAGGAAGTGAGGGGAGGTAAATTGGGTTGGGTTGGGTGGGGTTCGGTTGGGTTGGGTTGGGTAGGTTTGGGTTTGGTTGGGTTGGGTCGGGTTAAGTGAGAGGAGGTGAATGGAAGTGAGGGGATGTTAAAAGAAGTAAGGGGAGGTGAAAATAAGTGAGAGGAGGTGAAAGAAACGGACGGGAGAAGAAAGCAAGTAAGTGGAAGTGAATGGAAGTGAGGAAAGGTGAAAGGAAGCGACAGGAGGTGAAAGAAGTTGAGGGGAAGCTGAATGGAAGTGAGGAAGGTGAAAGGAAGTGAGGGTAGGTGAAAAGAAGTGAGGGGGGGGTGAAAGGAATTAGGAGTAGGTGAAACGAAGTGAGGAGAGGTGAAAGGAAATGAGGGAAGGTGAAAGGAAGTGAGGGAAGGTGAAAGGAAGTAAAGGGAGGTGAAAGATAGTTAGGGGATGTGAAAGAATGTGAAAGCAGCAAAGGAAAGTGAAAGAAAGTGAGGAGAGGTGAAAGGAAGTGAGGGTAGGTGAAAGGAAGTGAGGGGAGGTGAATGGAAGAGAGAGAATGTGAAAGGAAGACAGGGAATGTGAAAGAAAGTGAGGGGAGTTGAAAGGACGTGAGGGGAGTTGAAATGAAGTAAGAGGAGATGAAAGGAAGTAAGGGGAGGTAAAGGAAGTGAGAGAATGTGAAAGGAAGCGAGAAGAGATGAAAGAAAGTGAGGATAGGTGAAATGAAGCGAGGGAAGGTGAAAGGAACTTAGTAGTGGTGACAGAAATAGAGGGTTGGTGAAGGGAAGTGAGGGGAGGTGAAAGGAAGTGAGGGGAGTTGAAATAAAGTAAGGAGAGGTGAAACAAACTGAGGGGGGCGAAAGGAAGTGAGGGGAGGTGAAAGAAAGTGAGAGAATGTGAAAGGTTGGTTTGGTTGTGTTAAGTTGGGTTGGGTTGGGTAGTTTTGGGTTGGTCTGGGTTGGGTTGGGTTGGTTAGGGTTGGGTTGGGTTGGGTTGGTTTGGGTTGTGTTGGGTTTGGTTGGGTTGGGTTGTGTTGGGATGGGATGGGTTGGGTTGTGTTGGGTAGGGTTGGGTTGGTTTGGGTAGGGTTGGGTTAAGTGAGGGGAGGGTGAATGGAAGTGAGGGGAGGTGAAAAAAAGTGAGGGGAGGTGAAAGGATGTGAGGGTAGGTGAATGGAATTGAGGGGATGTTAAAGGAAATGAGGGGAGGTGATTCGGAAGTGAGGTGAGGCAATAGGATGTGAGGGGAGGAGAAAGGAAATGAGGGGAGATGAAAGGAAGCGAGGGGAGATGAAAGACAGTAAGGGGAGGTGAAATGAAGTGAGGGGAGTGAAAGGAAGTGAGGGGAGGTGAAAGGAAGAGAGAAGAGGTGAAGGGAAATGAGGGCAGGTGAAAGAAAAAGAGGGGAGGTTAAAGGAAGTGAGAGGAGGGGAAAAGAAGTGAGGGGAGGTGAAAGGAATTGGGGGGAGTTGAAAGGAAGTGAGGGGAGGTGAAAGGAAGTGAGAAGAGGTGAAAGGAAGTGGATGGAGGTGAAAGGAAATGAGAGGAGGCGAAAGGATTTAAGGGGAGGTAAATGGAATTGGGGGGATGTTAAAGGAAATGAGGGGAGGTGAAAGGAAGTGAGGGGAGGCGAAAGGATGTGAGAGGAGGTAAATGGAAGTGAGGGGATGTTAAAGGAAGTAAGGGGAGGTAAAAGTATGTGAGGGGAGTTGAAAGAATGTAAGAGAATATCAAATGTTGGTTGGGTTGGGTTGGGATGGGATGGGTTGGGTTGGGTTGGATTGGGTTAGGTTGGGTTGGGTGGGGTTCGGTTGGGTTGGGTTGGGTTGGGTAGGTTTGGGTTTGGTTGGCTTGGGTTGGGTTAAGTGAGAGGAGGTGAATGGAAGTGAGGGGATGTTAAAAGAAGTAAGGGGAGGTGAAAGGAAGTGAGAGGAGGTGAAAGAAAGTGACGGGAGAAGAAAGCAAGTAAGTGGAAGTGAATGGAAGTGGGGAAAGGTGAAAGGAAGCGACAGGAGGTGAAAGAAGTTGAGGGAAGCTGAATGGAAGTGAGGAAAGGTGAAAGGAAGTGAGGGTAGGTGAAAAGAAGTGAGGGGGGGTGAAAGGAATTAGGAGTAGGTGAAATGAAGTGAGGAGAGGTGAAAGGAAATGAGGGAAGGTGAAAGGAAGTGAGGGAAGGTGAAAGGAAGTAAAGGGAGGTGAAAGATAGTTAGGGGAGATAAAAGGAAATAAGGAGAGATAAAAGAATGTGAAAGAATGTGAAAGGCAGCAAAGGAAAGTGAAAGAAAGTGAGGGGAGGTGTAATAAAGTGAGGGAAGGTGAAAAGAAGTGAGGGGGGTGAATGGAAGTGAGGGGACATGAAAGGAAGAGTGGGGAGGTGAAAGGAAGTGAGGGGAGGTGAATGAAAGTGAGAGAATGTGAAAGGAAAGCGAGGGAAGGTGAAAGGAAGTGAGGCGAGGTAAAAGGAAGAGAGGGGAGGTGAAAGGAAGAGAGGGGAGTTGAAAGGAAGTGAGGGGAGATGAAAGGAAGTGAGGGGAGGTGAATGGAAGTGAGGGGAGGCGAAAGGAATTGTGGGGAGGTGAATGGAAGTGAGGGGATGTTAAAGAAAGTAAGGGGAGGTGAAAGGAAGTGATGGGAGGTAAAATTAAGTGAGAGAATGTGAAAGGAAGTGAGAAAAGGTGAAAGAAAATGAGGGGAGATGAAAGGAAGTGAATGGAGGTGAAAGGAAATGAGCGGAGGTGGAGGGAAGAGAGGAAAGGTGAAATGAAGTGAGGGGAGGTGAAAGGAAGTGAGGGGAGGTGAAAGGAAGTGAGGGGAGGTGAAAGGAAGTGAGGGGTGGTGAAATGAAATAAGGGGAGATGAAAGGAAGTGAGGGGTTGTTAAAGTAAGTAAGGGGAGGTGAAAGGAAGTGAGGGGAGGTGAAATAAAGTGAGGAAGGTGAAATGAAGTGAGGGAGGTGAAAGGAAGTGAGCGGAGGTGAAAGAAATTGAGGGGAGGAGAAAGGAAATAAGGGGAGGTGAAAGGAAGTGAGAGAATGTGAAAGGAATTGAGGGAAGGTGATAGAAAGAGAGGAGAGGTGAAAGGAAATAAGAAGAGTTGAAAGGAAGTGAGGGGAGGTGAATAAAAGAGAGAGAATGTGAAAGGAAGTAAGGGAAGGTGAACGAAAGTGAGGGGAGGTGAAAGGAAATGAGGGGAGATGAAAGGAAGCAAGTGGAAATGAAAGAAATTGAGGGGAGGTGAAATGAAGTGAGGTGAGGTTAAAGGAAGTGAGGGGATAATAAAGGAAGTGAGAGGATTGAAAGGAAGTGAGAGGATTGGAAAAGAAGTGAGGGGAGGTAAATGGAAGTGAGGGGATGTTATAGAAAGTAAGGGAAGTGAATGGAAGTGAGGGGAGATAAAAGGAAGTAAGGGGAGGTTAAAGGAAGTGAGGGAGGTGAAAGGAAACGAGTATTTATTTATTTATTTATTTCTTACTACGGCGAGGTTGAGGCCATATGGCCCCTTATTCCACCTAACCATTATGATACACAATATGATAAATATAAATGTACAGAATTCAATACAAATCAATATAGAGAAATGAAAATCATTTCAAGGTATTCATAAATAATAAAAAAATAAGAATAGTACAGCACAAATGTACACAAAGTAAAATAATAAAAATCATCATCACTGCCCTGTTTGCTGATGGATATAGTGATGTGCTGATATTTAAATGAAGGATAGAAGGAAAAATACAGAGGAAAGTATTACATTTTTATGAGGACCTAATGCTGGCTAAGTATTTAGCACAATGATTCTTAAATTGGTTAATACCATTGGCAAAGTAAAAGTGAAAGGGGAGAGAGTAGAGGTGAAAGAAAAAGAGGGGAGGTGAAATGAATGAGGGGGGGTGAAAGGAAGTGAGGGGAGGTAAAAGGAAGAGAGGGGAGGTGAAAGAAAGCGAGGGGAGTTGAAAGGAAGTGAGGGGAGGCGAATGGAAATGAGGGGAGGTGAAAGGAAGAGAGGGGTGGTGAAATTAAGTAAGGGGAGCTGAAAGAGAGTGAGGGGATGTTACAGGAAGTAAGGGGAGGTGAAAGGAAGTGAGGGGGAGGTGAAATAAAATGAGGGAAGGTGAAATGAAGTGAGGGGAGGTGAAAGGAAGTGAGGGGAGGTGAAAGGAAGTAAGGAGAGGTGAAAGGAAGTGAGAGAATGTGAAAGGAAGTGAGGGAAGGTGAAAGAAAAGGACGGGAGATGAAAGGAAGTGAGGGGAAGTGAAATGAAGTGATGGGAGGCAAAAGGAATTGAGGGGAGGTAAATGAAAGGGAGAGAATGTGAAAGGAAGACAGGGAAGGTGAAAGAAAGTGAGGGGAGGTGAAAGGAAGTGAGGGGAGGTATAGGAAGTGAGAGAATGTGATAGGAAGCGAGAAGAGATGAAAGAAAGTGAGGGTAGGTGAAATGAAGCGAGCAAAGAGGTGAAAGAAATTGAGGGGATGTAAAATGAAGTGAGGAAACGTGAGAGGAAGTGAGGGGAGGCTAAAGGAAGTGAGGTGGGGTGAAAGGAAGTAGGAGTAGGTGAAAGGAAGTGAGGAGAGGTGAAAGGAAATGAGGGAAGGTGAAAGGAAATGAGGGAAGGTGAATGGAAGTAAGGAAATATGAAAGGAATTGAAGGGAGGTGAAAAATAATGAGGGGAGGTAAAAGGAAATAAGGGGAGGTAAAAGGAATGAAAAAATGTGAAAGGAAGCAATGGAAGATGAACATAAAATGAAGGGAGGTGAAAGGAAGTGAGGGGAGGTGAAAGGAAGCGAGGGCAGATGAAAGGAAGAGTGGGGAGGTGAAAGGAAGTGAGTGGAGGTGAATGAAAGTGAGAGAATGTGTAAGGAAGCGAGGGAAGGTGAAAGGAAGTGAGGCGAGGTAAAGGAAGAGAGGGGAGGTGAAAGGAAGAGAGGGGTGGTGAAAGGAAGTGAGGGGGGGTTGAAAGGAAGAGAGGGGAGGTGATTGGAAGTGAGGGGAGGCGAAAGGAATTGAGGGGAGGTGAATGGAAGTGAGGGGATGTTAAAGAAAGTAAGGGAGTTGAAAGGAAGTGATGGGAGGTCAAATTAAGTGAGAGAATGTGAAAGGAAGTGAGAAAAGGTGAAAGAAAATGAGGGGAGATGAAAGGAAGTGAATGGAGGTGAAAGGAAATGAGCGGAGGTGAAAGGAAGAGAGGGGAGGTAAAAGGAAGTGAGGGTTGGTGAAAGGAAGTGAGGGGAGGTGAAAGGAAGTGAAGGGAGGTGAAAGGTAGTGAGGGGTGGTGAAATAAAATAAGGGGAGGTGAAAGGAAGTGAGGGGATGTTAAAGTAAGTATGGGGAGGTGAAAGGAAGTGAGGGGAGGTGAAATAAAGTGAGGGAAGGTGAATAGAAGTGAGGGGAGATGAAAGGAAGTGAGGGGAGGTGAAAGAAATTGAGGGGAGGAGAAAGGAATTAAGGGGAGGTGAAAGGAAGTGAGAGAATGTGAAAGGAATTGAGGCAAGGTGATAGAAAGAGAGGAGAGGTGAAAGGAAGTAAGGGGAGTTGAAAGGAAGTGAGGGGAAGTGAATGAAAGAGAGAGAATGTGAAAGGAAGTGAGAGGAGGGGAAAAGAAGTGAGGGAAGGTGAATGGAAGTGAGGGGATGTTAAAGAAAGTAAGGGGAAGTGAATGGAAGTGAGGGGAGGTAAAAGGAAGTAAGGGGAGGTGAAAGGAAGTGAGGTGAGGTGAAAGGAAACGAGTAGAGGTGAAAGAAAGTGAGGGGAGGTGAAATGAAGTGAGGGGGGGTGAAAGGAATTGAGGGGAGGTGAAAGGAAGTGAGGGGTGGTGAAATTAGGTAAGGGGAGGTGAAAGAAAGTTACGGATGTTAAAGGAAGTAAGGGGAGGTGAAAGAAAGTGAGGGGAGGTGAAATAAAATGAGGGAAGGTGAAATGAAGTGAGGGGAGGTGATAGGAAGTGAGGGGAGGTAAAAGGAAGTAAGGAGAGGTGAAAGGAAGTGATAGAATGTGAAAGGAAGTGAGGGAAGGTGAAAGAAAGGGATAGGAGGTGAAAGGAAGTGAGGGGAGGTGAAAGGAAGTGATGGGAGGCAAAAGGAAGTGAGGGGAGGTAAATGAAAGAGAGAGAATGTGAAAGGAAGACAGGGAAGGTTAAAGAAATTGAGGGGAGGTGAAAGGAAGTGAGGGGAGGTAAAGGAAGTGAGAGAATGTGAAAGGAAGCGATAAGAGATGAAAGAAAGTGAGGGTAGGTGAAATGAAGCGAGGGAGGTGAAAGGAAATTAGTGGTGGTGAAAGAAATAGAGGGGAGGTGAAGGGAAGTGAGGGTGGTGAAATGAACATAAGGGAGGTGAAAGGAAGTGAGGGGATGTTCAAGTAAGTAAGGGGAGGTGAAAGGAAGTGAGGGGAGGTGAAATAAAGTGAGGGAAGGTGAATAGAAGTGAGGGGAGATGAAAGGAAGTGAGGGGAGGTGAAAGAAATTGAGGGGAGGAGAAAGGAAATAAGGGGAGGTGAAAGGAAGTGAGAGAATGTGAAAGGAATTGAGGCAAGGTGATAGAAAGAGAGGAGAGGTGAAAGGAAGTGTAAGGGGAGTTGAAAGGAAGTGAGGGGAGGTGAATGAAAGAGAGAGAATGTGAAAGGAAGTGAGAGGAGGGGAAAAGAAGTGAGGGAAGGTGAATGGAAGTGAGGGGATGTTAAAGAAAGTAAGGGGAAGTGAATGGAAGTGAGGGGAGGTAAAAGGAAGTAAGGGGAGGTGAAAGGAAGTGAAGTGAGTTGAAAGGAAACGAGTAGAGGTGAAAGAAAGTGAGGGGAGGTGAAATGAAGTGAGGGGGGGTGAATGGAATTGAGGGGAGGTAAAAGGAAAAGAGGGGTGGTGAAATTAGGTAAGGGGAGGTGAAAGAAAGTGAGGGGATGTTAAAGGAAGTAAGGGGAGGTGAAAGGAAGTGAGGGGAGGTGAAATAAAATGAGGGAAGGTGAAATGAAGTGAGGGGAGGTGATAGGAAGTGAGGGGAGGTGAAAAGAAATAAGGAGAGGTGAAAGGAAGTGATAGAATGTGAAAGGAAGTGAGGGAAGGTTAAAGAAAGGGATGGGAGGTGAAAGGAAGTGAGGGGAAGTGAAAGGAAGTGATGGGAGCCAAAAGGAAGTGAGGGGGAGGTAAATGAAAGAGAGAGAATGTGAAAGGAAGACAGGGAAGGTGAAAGAAATTGAGGGGAGGTGAAAGGAAGTGAGGGGAGGTAAAGGAAGTGAGAGAATGTGAAAGGAAGCAATAAGAGATGAAAGAAAGTGAGGGTAGGTGAAATGAAGCGAGGGGAGGTGAAAGGAAATTAGTGGTGGTGAAAGAAATAGAGGGGAGGTGAAGGGAAGTGAGGGTGGTGAAAGGAAGTGAGGGGAGTTGAAATAAAGTAAGGGGAGGTGAAACGAACTGAGGGGAGGCGAAAGGAAGTGAGGGGAGGTGACAGAAAGTGAGAGAATGTGAAAGGTTGGTTGGGTTGGGTTGGGTTTAGTTGGGATGGGTTGGCTTGGGATGGGTTGGGTTAATTTGGGTTGGGTTGGTTTGGGTTGTGTCGGGTTGGGTTGGGTTGGGATGGGATGGGTTGTGTTGGTTTGGGTTGGTTTGGGTTGGGTTGGGGTTGGTTTGGGTTGGGTTGGGTTAAGTGAGGGGAGGTGAATGGAAGTGAAAGTATGTTAAAGGAAGTAAGGGGAGGTGAAAGTATGTAAGAAGAGGTAAAAGAAAGTGAGGGGAGGTGAAATGAAGTGAGTAGAGGTGAAAGGAAGTGAGGGGAGTTGAAAGTAAGAGAGGAGAGGTGAAAGGAAATGAGGGGAGGTAAAAGAAAGTGAGGGGAGATTAAGTAAAGTGAGGGGAGGTTAAAGGAAGTGAAGGGATGTTAAAGGAAGTGAGGAGAGGTGAAAGGAAGTGAGGGGAGGAGAAAAGAAGTGAGGGGAGGTGAAAGGACGTGAGAAGAGGTGAAAGGAAGTGGGGGAGGTGATATAAAGTAAGGGTAGGTGAAAGAAAGAGAGGGGAGGTCAAAGGAAGTGTGGGGAGGTGAAAGGAAGTGAGGGGAGGTGAAAAGAAGTGAGGGGAGGTGAAAGGAAGTGAGGGGTGGTGAAATGAAATAAACGGAGGTGAAAGGAAGTGAGGTGTTGTTAAAGTAAGTGAGGGGAGATGAAAGAAAGTGAGGGGAGGTGAAAGAATTGAGGGGAGGAGAAAGGAAATAAGGGGAGGTGAAAGGAAATGAGGGGAGGTGAAAGGAAATGAGGGGAGATGAAAGGAAGCAAGAAGAAATGAAAGAAAGTGAGGTGAAGAGAAATGAAGTGAGGTGAGGTTAAAGGAAGTGAGGGGATGTTAAAGGAAGTGAGAGGAGTGTAAAGGAAGTGGGAGGAGGGGAAAAGAAGTGAGGGGAGGTGAAAGGAAACGAGAAGAGGTGAAAGAAAGTGAGGGGAGGTGAAATGGAGTGAAGGGGTGTGAAAGGAAGTGAGGGGAGGTGAAAGGAAGAGAGGGGAGGTGAAAGGAAGCGAGGGGAGGTGAAAGGAAGTGAGGGGAGGCGAAAGGAAATGAGGAGAGGTGAAAGGAAGTGAGTGGTGGTGAAATTAAGTAAGGGGATGTTAAAGGAAGTAAGGGGAGTTGAAAGGAAGTGAGGGGAGGTGAAATAAAGTGAGGGAAGGTGAAATGAAGTGAGGGGAGGTGAAAAGAAGTGAGGGGAGTTAATAGGAAGTAAGGGGAGGTGAAAGGAAGAGAGAGAATGTGAAAGGAAGTGAGGGAATTTGAAGGAAAGGCATAAGAGATGAAAGGAAGTGAGGGGAGTTGAAAGGAAGTTATGTGAGGCAAAAGGAAGTGAGGTGAGGTAAATGAAAGAGAGAGAATGTGAAAGGAAGACAAAGAAGGTGAAAGAAAGTGAGGGGAGGTGAAATGAAGTGTGGGAAGGTGAAAGGAAGTGAGGGGAGGCGAAAGGAAATGAAAGGATGTGAAAGCAAGTGAGGGGTGGTGAAATTAAGTAAGGGGAGGTGAAAGAAAGTAAGGAGATGTTAAAGGAAGTAAGGGGAGGTGAAAGGAAGTGAGGGGTGGTGAAAGGAAGTAAGGAGAGGTGAAAGGAAGTGAGAGAATGTGAAAGGAAGTAAGGGAAGGTGAAAGAAAAGGATGGGAGGTGAAAGGAAGTGAGGGGAAGTGAAAGGAAGTGATGGGAGGCAAAAGGAAGTGAGGGGAGGTAAATTGGGTTGGGTTGGGTGGGGTTCGGTTGGGTTGGGTTGGGTAGGTTTGGGTTTGGTTGGGTTGGGTCGGGTTAAGTGAGAGGAGGTGAATGGAAGTGAGGGGATGTTAAAAGAAGTAAGGGGAGGTGAAAATAAGTGAGAGGAGGTGAAAGAAACGGACGGGAGAAGAAAGCAAGTAAGTGGAAGTGAATGGAAGTGAGGAAAGGTGAAAGGAAGCGACAGGAGGTGAAAGAAGTTGAGGGAAGCTGAATGGAAGTGAGGAAAGGTGAAAGGAAGTGAGGGTAGGTGAAAAGAAGTGAGGGGGGGTGAAAGGAATTAGGAGTAGGTGAAACGAAGTGAGGAGAGGTGAAAGGAAATGAGGGAAGGTGAAAGGAAGTGAGGGAAGGTGAAAGGAAGTAAAGGGAGGTGAAAGATAGTTAGGGGATGTGAAAGAATGTGAAAGGCAGCAAAGGAAAGTGAAAGAAAGTGAGGAGAGGTGAAAGGAAGTGAGGGTAGGTGAAAGGAAGTGAGGGGAGGTGAATGGAAGAGAGAGAATGTGAAAGGAAGACAGGGAATGTGAAAGAAAGTGAGGGGAGTTGAAAGGACGTGAGGGGAGTTGAAATGAAGTAAGAGGAGATGAAAGGAAGTAAGGGGAGGTAAAGGAAGTGAGAGAATGTGAAAGGAAGCGAGAAGAGATGAAAGAAAGTGAGGATAGGTGAAATGAAGCGAGGGAAGGTGAAAGGAACTTAGTAGTGGTGACAGAAATAGAGGGTTGGTGAAGGGAAGTGAGGGGAGGTGAAAGGAAGTGAGGGGAGTTGAAATAAAGTAAGGAGAGGTGAAACAAACTGAGGGGGGCGAAAGGAAGTGAGGGGAGGTGAAAGAAAGTGAGAGAATGTGAAAGGTTGGTTTGGTTGTGTTAAGTTGGGTTGGGTTGGGTAGTTTTGGGTTGGTCTGGGTTGGGTTGGGTTGGTTAGGGTTGGGTTGGGTTGGGTTGGTTTGGGTTGTGTTGGGTTTGGTTGGGTTGGGTTGTGTTGGGATGGGATGGGTTGGGTTGTGTTGGGTAGGGTTGGGTTGGTTTGGGTAGGGTTGGGTTAAGTGAGGGGAGGTGAATGGAAGTGAGGGGAGGTGAAAAAAAGTGAGGGGAGGTGAAAGGATGTGAGGGTAGGTGAATGGAATTGAGGGGATGTTAAAGGAAATGAGGGGAGGTGATTCGGAAGTGAGGTGAGGCAATAGGATGTGAGGGGAGGAGAAAGGAAATGAGGGGAGATGAAAGGAAGCGAGGGGAGATGAAAGACAGTAAGGGGAGGTGAAATGAAGTGAGGGGAGGTGAAAGGAAGTGAGGGGAGGTGAAAGGAAGAGAGAAGAGGTGAAGGGAAATGAGGGCAGGTGAAAGAAAAAGAGGGGAGGTTAAAGGAAGTGAGAGGAGGGGAAAAGAAGTGAGGGGAGGTGAAAGGAATTGGGGGGAGTTGAAAGGAAGTGAGGGGAGGTGAAAGGAAGTGAGAAGAGGTGAAAGGAAGTGGATGGAGGTGAAAGGAAATGAGAGGAGGCGAAAGGATTTAAGGGGAGGTAAATGGAATTGGGGGGATGTTAAAGGAAATGAGGGGAGGTGAAAGGAAGTGAGGGGAGGCGAAAGGATGTGAGAGGAGGTAAATGGAAGTGAGGGGATGTTAAAGGAAGTAAGGGGAGGTAAAAGTATGTGAGGGGAGTTGAAAGAATGTAAGAGAATATCAAATGTTGGTTGGGTTGGGTTGGGATGGGATGGGTTGGGTTGGGTTGGATTGGGTTAGGTTGGGTTGGGTGGGGTTCGGTTGGGTTGGGTTGGGTTGGGTAGGTTTGGGTTTGGTTGGCTTGGGTTGGGTTAAGTGAGAGGAGGTGAATGGAAGTGAGGGGGATGTTAAAAGAAGTAAGGGGAGGTGAAAGGAAGTGAGAGGAGGTGAAAGAAAGTGACGGGAGAAGAAAGCAAGTAAGTGGAAGTGAATGGAAGTGGGGAAAGGTGAAAGGAAGCGACAGGAGGTGAAAGAAGTTGAGGGAAGCTGAATGGAAGTGAGGAAAGGTGAAAGGAAGTGAGGGGTAGGTGAAAAGAAGTGAGGGGGGGTGAAAGGAATTAGGAGTAGGTGAAACGAAGTGAGGAGAGGTGAAAGGAAATGAGGGAAGGTGAAAGGAAGTGAGGGAAGGTGAAAGGAAGTAAAGGGAGGTGAAAGATAGTTAGGGGATGTGAAAGAATGTGAAAGGCAGCAAAGGAAAGTGAAAGAAAGTGAGGAGAGGTGAAAGGAAGTGAGGGTAGGTGAAAGGAAGTGAGGGGAGGTGAATGGAAGAGAGAGAATGTGAAAGGAAGACAGGGAATGTGAAAGAAAGTGAGGGGAGTTGAAAGGACGTGAGGGGAGTTGAAATGAAGTAAGAGGAGATGAAAGGAAGTAAGGGGAGGTAAAGGAAGTGAGAGAATGTGAAAGGAAGCGAGAAGAGATGAAAGAAAGTGAGGATAGGTGAAATGAAGCGAGGGAAGGTGAAAGGAACTTAGTAGTGGTGACAGAAATAGAGGGTTGGTGAAGGGAAGTGAGGGGAGGTGAAAGGAAGTGAGGGGAGTTGAAATAAAGTAAGGAGAGGTGAAACAAACTGAGGGGGGCGAAAGGAAGTGAGGGGAGGTGAAAGAAAGTGAGAGAATGTGAAAGGTTGGTTTGGTTGTGTTAAGTTGGGTTGGGTTGGGTAGTTTTGGGTTGGTCTGGGTTGGGTTGGGTTGGTTAGGGTTGGGTTGGGTTGGGTTGGTTTGGGTTGTGTTGGGTTTGGTTGGGTTGGGTTGTGTTGGGATGGGATGGGTTGGGTTGTGTTGGGTAGGGTTGGGTTGGTTTGGGTAGGGTTGGGTTAAGTGAGGGGAGGTGAATGGAAGTGAGGGGAGGTGAAAAAAAGTGAGGGGAGGTGAAAGGATGTGAGGGTAGGTGAATGGAATTGAGGGGATGTTAAAGGAAATGAGGGGAGGTGATTCGGAAGTGAGGTGAGGCAATAGGATGTGAGGGGAGGAGAAAGGAAATGAGGGGAGATGAAAGGAAGCGAGGGGAGATGAAAGACAGTAAGGGGAGGTGAAATGAAGTGAGGGGAGGTGAAAGGAAGTGAGGGGAGGTGAAAGGAAGAGAGAAGAGGTGAAGGGGAAATGAGGGCAGGTGAAAGAAAAAGAGGGGAGGTTAAAGGAAGTGAGAGGAGGGGAAAAGAAGTGAGGGGAGGTGAAAGGAATTGGGGGGAGTTGAAAGGAAGTGAGGGGAGGTGAAAGGAAGTGAGAAGAGGTGAAAGGAAGTGGATGGAGGTGAAAGGAAATGAGAGGAGGCGAAAGGATTTAAGGGGAGGTAAATGGAATTGGGGGGATGTTAAAGGAAATGAGGGGAGGTGAAAGGAAGTGAGGGGAGGCGAAAGGATGTGAGAGGAGGTAAATGGAAGTGAGGGGATGTTAAAGGAAGTAAGGGGAGGTAAAAGTATGTGAGGGGAGTTGAAAGAATGTAAGAGAATATCAAATGTTGGTTGGGTTGGGTTGGGATGGGATGGGTTGGGTTGGGTTGGATTGGGTTAGGTTGGGTTGGGTGGGGTTCGGTTGGGTTGGGTTGGGTTGGGTAGGTTTGGGTTTGGTTGGCTTGGGTTGGGTTAAGTGAGAGGAGGTGAATGGAAGTGAGGGGATGTTAAAAGAAGTAAGGGGAGGTGAAAGGAAGTGAGAGGAGGTGAAAGAAAGTGACGGGAGAAGAAAGCAAGTAAGTGGAAGTGAATGGAAGTGGGGAAAGGTGAAAGGAAGCGACAGGAGGTGAAAGAAGTTGAGGGAAGCTGAATGGAAGTGAGGAAAGGTGAAAGGAAGTGAGGGTAGGTGAAAAGAAGTGAGGGGGGGTGAAAGGAATTAGGAGTAGGTGAAATGAAGTGAGGAGAGGTGAAAGGAAATGAGGGAAGGTGAAAGGAAGTGAGGGAAGGTGAAAGGAAGTAAAGGGAGGTGAAAGATAGTTAGGGGAGATAAAAGGAAATAAGGAGAGATAAAAGGATGTGAAAGAATGTGAAAGGCAGCAAAGGAAAGTGAAAGAAAGTGAGGGGAGGTGTAATAAAGTGAGGGAAGGTGAAAAGAAGTGAGGGGGGTGAATGGAAGTGAGGGGGACATGAAAGGAAGAGTGGGGAGGTGAAAGGAAGTGAGGGGAGGTGAATGAAAGTGAGAGAATGTGAAAGGAAGCGAGGGAAGGTGAAAGGAAGTGAGGCGAGGTAAAAGGAAGAGAGGGGAGGTGAAAGGAAGAGAGGGGAGTTGAAAGGAAGTGAGGGAGATGAAAGGAAGTGAGGGGAGGTGAATGGAAGTGAGGGGAGGCGAAAGGAATTGTGGGGAGGTGAATGGAAGTGAGGGGATGTTAAAGAAAGTAAGGGGAGGTGAAAGGAAGTGATGGGAGGTAAAATTAAGTGAGAGAATGTGAAAGGAAGTGAGAAAAGGTGAAAGAAAATGAGGGGAGATGAAAGGAAGTGAATGGAGGTGAAAGGAAATGAGCGGAGGTGGAGGGAAGAGAGGGGAGGTGAAATGAAGTGAGGGGAGGTGAAAGGAAGTGAGGGGAGGTGAAAGGAAGTGAGGGGAGGTGAAAGGAAGTGAGGGGTGGTGAAATGAAATAAGGGGAGATGAAAGGAAGTGAGGGGTTGTTAAAGTAAGTAAGGGGAGGTGAAAGGAAGTGAGGGGAGGTGAAATAAAGTGAGGGAAGGTGAAATGAAGTGAGGGGAGGTGAAAGGAAGTGAGCGGAGGTGAAAGAAATTGAGGGGAGGAGAAAGGAAATAAGGGGAGGTGAAAGGAAGTGAGAGAATGTGAAAGGAATTGAGGGAAGGTGATAGAAAGAGAGGAGAGGTGAAAGGAAATAAGAAGAGTTGAAAGGAAGTGAGGGGAGGTGAATAAAAGAGAGAGAATGTGAAAGGAAGTAAGGGAAGGTGAACGAAAGTGAGGGGAGGTGAAAGGAAATGAGGGGAGATGAAAGGAAGCAAGTGGAAATGAAAGAAATTGAGGGGAGGTGAAATGAAGTGAGGTGAGGTTAAAGGAAGTGAGGGGATAATAAAGGAAGTGAGAGGATTGAAAGGAAGTGAGAGGATTGGAAAAGAAGTGAGGGGAGGTAAATGGAAGTGAGGGGATGTTATAGAAAGTAAGGGGAAGTGAATGGAAGTGAGGGGAGATAAAAGGAAGTAAGGGGAGGTTAAAGGAAGTGAGGGGAGGTGAAAGGAAACGAGTATTTATTTATTTATTTATTTCTTACTACGGCGAGGTTGAGGCCATATGGCCCCTTATTCCACCTAACCATTATGATACACAATATGATAAATATAAATGTACAGAATTCAATACAAATCAATATAGAGAAATGAAAATCATTTCAAGGTATTCATAAATAATAAAAAAATAAGAATAGTACAGCACAAATGTACACAAAGTAAAATAATAAAAATCATCATCACTGCCCTGTTTGCTGATGGATATAGTGATGTGCTGATATTTAAATGAAGGATAGAAGGAAAAATACAGAGGAAAGTATTACATTTTTATGAGGACCTAATGCTGTCTAAGTATTTAGCACAATGATTCTTAAATTGGTTAATACCATTGGCAAAGTAAAAGTGAAAGGGGAGAGAGTAGAGGTGAAAGAAAAAGAGGGGAGGTGAAATGAATGAGGGGGGGTGAAAGGAAGTGAGGGGAGGTAAAAGGAAGAGAGGGGAGGTGAAAGAAAGCGAGGGGAGTTGAAAGGAAGTGAGGGGAGGCGAATGGAAATGAGGGGAGGTGAAAGGAAGAGAGGGGTGGTGAAATTAAGTAAGGGGAGCTGAAAGAGAGTGAGGGGATGTTACAGGAAGTAAGGGGAGGTGAAAGGAAGTGAGGGGAGGTGAAATAAAATGAGGGAAGGTGAAATGAAGTGAGGGGAGGTGAAAGGAAGTGAGGGGAGGTGAAAGGAAGTAAGGAGAGGTGAAAGGAAGTGAGAGAATGTGAAAGGAAGTGAGGGAAGGTGAAAGAAAAGGACGGGAGGTGAAAGGAAGTGAGGGGAAGTGAAATGAAGTGATGGGAGGCAAAAGGAATTGAGGGGAGGTAAATGAAAGGGAGAGAATGTGAAAGGAAGACAGGGAAGGTGAAAGAAAGTGAGGGGAGGTGAAAGGAAGTGAGGGGAGGTATAGGAAGTGAGAGAATGTGATAGGAAGCGAGAAGAGATGAAAGAAAGTGAGGGTAGGTGAAATGAAGCGAGCAAAGAGGTGAAAGAAATTGAGGGGATGTAAAACGAAGTGAGGAAACGTGAGAGGAAGTGAGGGGAGGCTAAAGGAAGTGAGGTGGGGTGAAAGGAAGTAGGAGTAGGTGAAAGGAAGTGAGGAGAGGTGAAAGGAAATGAGGGAAGGTGAAAGGAAATGAGGGAAGGTGAATGGAAGTAAGGAAATATGAAAGGAATTGAAGGGAGGTGAAAAATAATGAGGGGAGATAAAAGGAAATAAGGGGAGGTAAAAGGAATGAAAAAATGTGAAAGGAAGCAATGGAAGATGAAATAAAATGAAGGGAGGTGAAAGGAAGTGAGGGGAGGTGAAAGGAAGCGAGGGCAGATGAAAGGAAGAGTGGGGAGGTGAAAGGAAGTGAGTGGAGGTGAATGAAAGTGAGAGAATGTGTAAGGAAGCGAGGGAAGGTGAAAGGAAGTGAGGCGAGGTAAAGGAAGAGAGGGGAGGTGAAAGGAAGAGAGGGGTGGTGAAAGGAAGTGAGGGGGGGTTGAAAGGAAGAGAGGGGAGGTGATTGGAAGTGAGGGGAGGCGAAAGGAATTGAGGGGAGGTGAATGGAAGTGAGGGGATGTTAAAGAAAGTAAGGGGAGTTGAAAGGAAGTGATGGGAGGTCAAATTAAGTGAGAGAATGTGAAAGGAAGTGAGAAAAGGTGAAAGAAAATGAGGGGAGATGAAAGGAAGTGAATGGAGGTGAAAGGAAATGAGCGGAGGTGAAAGGAAGAGAGGGGAGGTAAAAGGAAGTGAGGGTTGGTGAAAGGAAGTGAGGGGAGGTGAAAGGAAGTGAAGGGAGGTGAAAGGTAGTGAGGGGTGGTGAAATAAAATAAGGGGAGGTGAAAGGAAGTGAGGGGATGTTAATGTAAGTATGGGGAGGTGAAAGGAAGTGAGGGGAGGTGAAATAAAGTGAGGGAAGGTGAATAGAAGTGAGGGGAGATGAAAGGAAGTGAGGGGAGGTGAAAGAAATTGAGGGGAGGAGAAAGGAATTAAGGGGAGGTGAAAGAAAGTGAGAGAATGTGAAAGGAATTGAGGCAAGGTGATAGAAAGAGAGGAGAGGTGAAAGGAAGTAAGGGGAGTTGAAAGGAAGTGAGGGGAAGTGAATGAAAGTGAGAGAATGTGAAAGGAAGTGAGAGGAGGGGAAAAGAAGTGAGGGAAGGTGAATGGAAGTGAGGGGATGTTAAAGAAAGTAAGGGGAAGTGAATGGAAGTGAGGGGAGGTAAAAGGAAGTAAGGGGAGGTGAAAGGAAGTGAGGTGAGGTGAAAGGAAACGAGTAGAGGTGAAAGAAAGTGAGGGGAGGTGAAATGAAGTGAGGGGGGGTGAAAGGAATTGAGGGGAGGTGAAAGGAAGTGAGGGGTGGTGAAATTAGGTAAGGGGAGGTGAAAGAAAGTTACGGGATGTTAAAGGAAGTAAGGGGAGGTGAAAGAAAGTGAGGGGAGGTGAAATAAAATGAGGGAAGGTGAAATGAAGTGAGGGGAGGTGATAGGAAGTGAGGGGAGGTAAAAGGAAGTAAGGAGAGGTGAAAGGAAGTGATAGAATGTGAAAGGAAGTGAGGGAAGGTGAAAGAAAGGGATAGGAGGTGAAAGGAAGTGAGGGGAGGTGAAAGGAAGTGATGGGAGGCAAAAGGAAGTGAGGGGAGGTAAATGAAAGAGAGAGAATGTGAAAGGAAGACAGGGAAGGTGAAAGAAATTGAGGGGAGGTGAAAGGAAGTGAGGGGAGGTAAAGGAAGTGAGAGAATGTGAAAGGAAGCGATAAGAGATGAAAGAAAGTGAGGGTAGGTGAAATGAAGCGAGGGGAGGTGAAAGGAAATTAGTGGTGGTGAAAGAAATAGAGGGGAGGTGAAGGGAAGTGAGGGTGGTGAAATGAAATAAGGGGAGGTGAAAGGAAGTGAGGGGATGTTCAAGTAAGTAAGGGGAGGTGAAAGGAAGTGAGGGGAGGTGAAATAAAGTGAGGGAAGGTGAATAGAAGTGAGGGGAGATGAAAGGAAGTGAGGGGAGGTGAAAGAAATTGAGGGGAGGAGAAAGGAAATAAGGGGAGGTGAAAGGAAGTGAGAGAATGTGAAAGGAATTGAGGCAAGGTGATAGAAAGAGAGGAGAGGTGAAAGGAAGTAAGGGGAGTTGAAAGGAAGTGAGGGGAGGTGAATGAAAGAGAGAGAATGTGAAAGGAAGTGAGAGGAGGGGAAAAGAAGTGAGGGAAGGTGAATGGAAGTGAGGGGATGTTAAAGAAAGTAAGGGGAAGTGAATGGAAGTGAGGGGAGGTAAAAGGAAGTAAGGGGAGGTGAAAGGAAGTGAAGTGAGTTGAAAGGAAACGAGTAGAGGTGAAAGAAAGTGAGGGGAGGTGAAATGAAGTGAGGGGGGGTGAATGGAATTGAGGGGAGGTAAAAGGAAAAGAGGGGTGGTGAAATTAGGTAAGGGGAGGTGAAAGAAAGTGAGGGGATGTTAAAGGAAGTAAGGGGAGGTGAAAGGAAGTGAGGGGAGGTGAAATAAAATGAGGGAAGGTGAAATGAAGTGAGGGGAGGTGATAGGAAGTGAGGGGAGGTGAAAAGAAATAAGGAGAGGTGAAAGGAAGTGATAGAATGTGAAAGGAAGTGAGGGAAGGTTAAAGAAAGGGATGGGAGGTGAAAGGAAGTGAGGGGAAGTGAAAGGAAGTGATGGGAGCCAAAAGGAAGTGAGGGGAGGTAAATGAAAGAGAGAGAATGTGAAAGGAAGACAGGGAAGGTGAAAGAAATTGAGGGGAGGTGAAAGGAAGTGAGGGGAGGTAAAGGAAGTGAGAGAATGTGAAAGGAAGCAATAAGAGATGAAAGAAAGTGAGGGTAGGTGAAATGAAGCGAGGGGAGGTGAAAGGAAATTAGTGGTGGTGAAAGAAATAGAGGGGAGGTGAAGGGAAGTGAGGGTGGTGAAAGGAAGTGAGGGGAGTTGAAATAAAGTAAGGGGAGGTGAAACGAACTGAGGGGAGGCGAAAGGAAGTGAGGGGAGGTGACAGAAAGTGAGAGAATGTGAAAGGTTGGTTGGGTTGGGTTGGGTTTAGTTGGGATGGGTTGGCTTGGGATGGGTTGGGTTAATTTGGGTTGGGTTGGTTTGGGTTGTGTCGGGTTGGGTTGGGTTGGGATGGGATGGGTTGTGTTGGTTTGGGTTGGTTTGGGTTGGGTTGGGTTGGTTTGGGTTGGGTTGGGTTAAGTGAGGGGAGGTGAATGGAAGTGAAAGTATGTTAAAGGAAGTAAGGGGAGGTGAAAGTATGTAAGAAGAGGTAAAAGAAAGTGAGGGGAGGTGAAATGAAGTGAGTAGAGGTGAAAGGAAGTGAGGGGAGTTGAAAGTAAGAGAGGAGAGGTGAAAGGAAATGAGGGGAGGTAAAAGAAAGTGAGGGGAGATTAAGTAAAGTGAGGGGAGGTTAAAGGAAGTGAAGGGATGTTAAAGGAAGTGAGGAGAGGTGAAAGGAAGTGAGGGGAGGAGAAAAGAAGTGAGGGGAGGTGAAAGGACGTGAGAAGAGGTGAAAGGAAGTGGGGGAGGTGATATAAAGTAAGGGTAGGTGAAAGAAAGAGAGGGGAGGTCAAAGGAAGTGTGGGGAGGTGAAAGGAAGTGAGGGGAGGTGAAAAGAAGTGAGGGGAGGTGAAAGGAAGTGAGGGGTGGTGAAATGAAATAAACGGAGGTGAAAGGAAGTGAGGTGTTGTTAAAGTAAGTGAGGGGAGATGAAAGAAAGTGAGGGGAGGTGAAAGAAATTGAGGGGAGGAGAAAGGAAATAAGGGGAGGTGAAAGGAAATGAGGGGAGGTGAAAGGAAATGAGGGGAGATGAAAGGAAGCAAGAAGAAATGAAAGAAAGTGAGGTGAAGAGAAATGAAGTGAGGTGAGGTTAAAGGAAGTGAGGGGATGTTAAAGGAAGTGAGAGGAGTGTAAAGGAAGTGGGAGGAGGGGAAAAGAAGTGAGGGGAGGTGAAAGGAAACGAGAAGAGGTGAAAGAAAGTGAGGGGAGGTGAAATGGAGTGAAGGGGTGTGAAAGGAAGTGAGGGGAGGTGAAAGGAAGAGAGGGGAGGTGAAAGGAAGCGAGGGGAGGTGAAAGGAAGTGAGGGGAGGCGAAAGGAAGTGAGGGGAAGTGAAAGGAAATGATGGGAGGCAAAAGGAAGTGAGGGGAGGTAAATGAAAGAGAGAGAATGTGAAAGGAAGACAGGGAAGGTAAAAGAAAGTGAGGGGAGGTGAAAGGACGTGAGGGGAGTTGAAATGAAGTAAGAGGAGGTGAAAGGAAGTAAGGGGAGGTAAAGGAAGTGAGAGAATGTGAAAGGAAGCGAGAAGAGATGAAAGAAAGTGGGGATAGGTGAAATGAAGCGAGGGAAGGTGAAAGGAACTTAGTGGTGGTGAAAGAAATAGAGTGTTGGTGAAGGGAAGTGAGGGGAGGTGAAAGGAAGTGAGGGGAGTTGAAATAAAGTAAGGAGAGATGAAACAAACTGAGGGGAGGCGAAAGGAAGTGAGGGGAGGTGAAAGAAAGTGAGAGAATGTGAAAGGTTGGTTGGGTTGTGTTAAGTTGGGTTGGGTTGGGTAGTTTTGGGTTGGTCTGGGTTGGGTTGGGTTGGTTAGGGTTGGGTTGGGTTGGGTTGGTTTGGGTTGTGTTGGGTTGGGTTGGGTTGGGTTGTGTTGGGATGGGATGGTTTGGGTTGGGTTGGGTAGGGTTGGGTTGGTTTGGGTTGGGTTGGGTTAAGTGAGGGGAGGTGAATGGAAGTGAGGGTATGTTAAAGGAAATAAGGGGAGGTGAAAGTATGTGAGAGGAGGTAAAAGAAAGTGAGGGGAGGTGAAATGAAGTGAGTAGAGGTGAAAGGAAATGAGGGGAGGAGAAAGGAAGGGAGGAGAGGTGAAAGGAAATGAGGGGAGGTGAAAGGAAGTGAGGGGAGGTGAAAGGAAGTGAGGGGAGGTAAAAGAAAGTGAGGGGAATTGAAGTGAAGTGAGGGGAGGTTAAAGGAAGTGAAGGGATGTTAAAGGAAGTGAGGAGAGGTGAAAGAAAGTGGGGGGAGGTGATATGAAGTAAGAGGAGGTGAAAGAAAGAGAGCAGAGGTGAAAGGAATTGAGGGGAGGTGAAAGGAAATGAGGGGAGGTGAAAAAAAGTGAGGGGAGGTGAAAGGATGTGAGGATAGGTAAATGGAATTGAGGGGATGTTAAAGGAAATGAGGGGAGGTGATTCGGAAGTGAGGGGAGACAAAAGGATGTGAGGGGAGGAGAAAGGAAATGAGGGGAGATGAAAGGAAGCGAGGGGAGATGAAAGACAGTAAGGGGAGGTGAAATGAAGTGAGGGGAGGTGAAAGGAAGTGAGGGGAGGTGAAAGGAAGAGAGAAGAGGTGAAGGGAAATGAGGGCAGGTGAAAGAAAAAGAGGGGAGGTTAAAGGAAGTGAGAGGAGGGGAAAAGAAGTGAGGGGAGGTGAAAGGAATTGGGGGTAGTTGAAAGGAAGTGAGGGGAGGTGAAAGGAAGTGAGAAGAGGTGAAAGGAAGTGGATGGAGGTGAAAGGAAATGAGAGGAGGCGAAAGGATTTAAGGGGAGGTAAATGGAATTGAGGGGATGTTAAAGGAAATTAGGGGAGGTGAAAGGAAGTGAGGGGAGGCGAAAGGATGTGAGGGGATGTTAAAGGAAGTAAGGGGAGGTAAAAGTAAGTGAGGGGAGTTGAAAGAAAGTAAGAGAATATCAAAGGTTGGTTGGGTTGGGTTGGGATGGGATGAGATGGGTTGGTTTGGATTGGGTTGGGTTGGGTTGGGTGGGGTTTCGTTTCGGTTGGGTTGGGTTGGGTAGGTTTGGGTTTGGTTGGGTTGGGTTGAGTTAAGTGAGAGGAGGTGAATGGAGTGAGGGGATGTTAAAAGAAGTAAGGGGAGGTGAAAGGAAGTGAGAGGAGGTGAAAGAAAGTGACGGGAGAAGAAAGCAAGTAAGTGGAAGTGAATGGAAGTGAGGAAAGGTGAAAGGAAGCGACAGGAGGTGAAAGAAGTTGAGGGAAGCTGAATGGAAGTTAGGAAAGGTGAAAGGAAGTGAGGGTATGTGAAAAGAAGTGAGGGGGGGTGAAAGGAATTAGGAGTAGGTGAAACGAAGTGAGGAGAGGTGAAAGGAAATGAGGGAAGGTGAAAGGAAGTGAGGGAAGGTGAAAGGAAGTAAAGGGAGGTGAAAGATAGTTAGGGGAGATAAAAGGAAATAAGGGGAGATAAAAGGATGTGAAAGAATTTGAAAGGCAGCAAAGGAAAGTGAAAGAAAGTGAGGAGAGGTGAAAGGAAGTGAGGGTAGGTGAAAGGAAGTGAGGGGAGGTTAATGGAAGTGAGGGGAAGCAAAAGGATTTGAGGGGAGGTGAATGGAAGTGAGGGGATGTTAAAGAAAGTAAGGGGATGTGAATGGAAGTGAGGGGTGGTAAAATGAAGTAAGGGGAGGTGAAAGGAAGTGAGGGGAGGTGAAAGGAAACGAGTAGAGGTGAAAGAAAGTGAGGGGAGGTGAAATGAAGTGAGGGGGTGTGAAAGGAAGTGAGGGGATGTGAAAGGAAGAGAGGGGAGGTGAAGGAAAGCGAGGGGAGGTGAAAGGAAGTGAGGGGAGGCGAAAGGAAATGAGGGGATGTGAAAGGAAGTGAGGGGTGGTGAAATTAAGTAAGGAGAGGTGAAAGAAAGTAAGGGGATGTTAAAGGAAGTAAGGGGAGGTGAAAGGAAGTGAGGGGAGGTGAAAGGAAGTGAGGGGTGGTGAAATGAAATAAGGGGAGATGAAAGGAAGTGAGGGGATGTTAAAGTAAGTAAGGGGAGGTGAAAGGAAGTGAGGGGAGGTGATATAAAGTGAGGGAAGGTGAAATGAAGTGAGGGGAGGTGAAAGGAAATGAGCGGAGGTGAAAGAAATTGAGGGGAGGAGAAAGGAAATAAGGGGAGGTGAAAGGAAGTGAGAGAATGTGAAAGGAATTGAGGGAAGTTGATAGAAAGAGAGGAGAGGTGAAAGGAAATAAGAAGAGTTGAAAGGAAGTGAGGGGAGGTGAATAAAAGAGAGAGAATGTGAAAGGAAGTAAGGGAAGGTGAACGAAAGTGAGGGGAGGTGAAAGGAAATGAGGGGAGATGAAAGGAAGCAAGTGGAAATGAAAGAAATTGAGGGGAGGTGAAATGAAGTGAGGTGAGGTTAAAGGAAGTGAGGGGATATTAAAGGAAGTGAGAGGATTGAAAGGAAGTGAGAGGATTGGAAAAGAAGTGAGGGGAGGTAAATGGAAGTGAGGGCATGTTATAGAAAGTAAGGGGAAGTGAATGGAAGTGAGGGGAGATAAAAGGAAGTAAGGGGAGGTGAAAGGAAGTGAGGGGAGGTGAAAGGAAACGAGTATTTATTTATTTATTTATTTCTTACTACGGCGAGGTTGAGGCCATATGGCCCCTTCTTCCACCTAACCATTATGATACACAATATGATAAATATAAATGTACAGAATTCAATACAAATCAATATAGAGAAATGAAAATCATTTCAAGGTATTCATAAATAATAAAAAAATAAGAATAGTACAGCACAAATGTACACAAAGTAAAATAATAAAAATCATCATCACTGCCCTGTTTGCTGATGGATATAGTGATGTGCTGATATTTAAATGAAGGATAGAAGGAAAAATACAGAGGAAAGTATTACATTTTTATGAGGACCTAATGCTGGCTAAGTATTTAGCACAATGATTCTTAAATTGGTTAATACCATTGGCAAAGTAAAAGTGAAAGGGGAGAGAGTAGAGGTGAAAGAAAAAGAGGGGAGGTGAAATGAATGAGGGGGGGTGAAAGGAAGTGAGGGGAGGTAAAAGGAAGAGAGGGGAGGTGAAAGAAAGCGAGGGGAGTTGAAAGGAAGTGAGGGGAGGCGAATGGAAATGAGGGGAGGTGAAAGGAAGAGAGGGGTGGTGAAATTAAGTAAGGGGAGCTGAAAGAGAGTGAGGGGATGTTACAGGAAGTAAGGGGAGGTGAAAGGAAGTGAGGGGAGTTGAAAGGAAGTGAGGGGAGGTGAAAGGAAGTAAGGAGAGTTGAAAGGAAGTGAGAGAATGTGAAAGGAAGTAAGGGAAGGTGAAAGAAAGGGATGGGAGGTGAAAGGAAGTGAGGGGAGGTAAATTGGGTTGGGTTGGGTGGGGTTCGGTTGGGTTGGGTTGGGTTGGGTAGGTTTGGGTTTGGTTGGGTTGGGTTGGGTTAAGTGAGAGGAGGTGAATGGAAGAGAGGGGATGTTAAAAGAAGTAAGGGGAGGTGAAAGGAAGTGAGAGGAGGTGAAAGAAACGGACGGGAGAAGAAAGCAAGTAAGTGGAAGTGAATGGAAGTGAGGAAAGGTGAAAGGAAGCGACAGGAGGTGAAAGAAGTTGAGGGAAGCTGAATGGAAGTGAGGAAAGGTGAAAGGATGTGAGGGTATGTGAAAAGAAGTGAGGGGGGGTGAAAGGAATTAGGAGTAGGTGAAACGAAGTGAGGAGAGGTGAAAGGAAATGAGGGAAGGTGAAAGGAAGTGAGGGAAGGTGAAAGGAAGTAAAGGGAGGTGAAAGATAGTTAGGGGATGTGAAAGAATGTGAAAGGCAGCAAAGGAAAGTGAAAGAAAGTGAGGAGAGGTGAAAGGAAGTGAGGGTAGGTGAAAGGAAGTGAGGGGAGGTGAATGGAAGTGAGGGGAAGCAAAAGGATTTGAGGGGAGGTGAATGGAAGTGAGGGGATGTTAAAGAAAGTAAGGGGAAATGAATGGAAGTGAGGGGTGGTAAAATGAAGTAAGGGGAGGTGAAAGGAATTGTGAAGAGGTGAAAGGAAACGAGTAGAGGTGAAAGAAGTTGAGGGGAGGTAAAATGAAGTGAGGGGGGGGTGAAAGGAAGTGAGGGGAGGTGAAAGGAAGAGAGGGGAGGTGAAGGAAAGCGAGGGGTGGTGAAAGGAAGTGAGGGGAGGCGAAAGGAAATGAGGGGATGTGAAAGGAAGTGAGGGGTGGTGAAATTAAGTAAGGGGAGGTGAAAGAAAGTAAGGGATATGTTAAAGGAAGTAAGGGGAGGTGAAAGGAAGTGAGGGGAGGTGAAAGAAAGTAAGGAGAGGAGAAAAGAAGTGAGAGAATGTGAAAGGAAGTAAGGGAAGGTGAAAGAAAGGGATGGGAGGTGAAAGGAAGTGAGGGGAAGTGAAAGGAAGTGATGGGAGGCAGAAGGAAGTGAGGGGAGGTAAATGAAAGAGAGAGAATGTGAAAGGAAGACAGGGAAGGTAAAAGAAAGTGAGGGGAGGTGAAAGGACGTGAGGGGAGTTGAAATGAAGTAAGAGGAGGTGAAAGGAAGTAAGGGGAGGTAAAGGAAGTGAGAGAATGTGAAAGGAAGCGAGAAGAGATGAAAGAAAGTGAGGATAGGTGAAATGAAGCGAGGGAAGGTGAAAGGAACTTAGTGGTGGTGAAAGAAATAGAGTGTTGGTGAAGGGAAGTGAGGGGAGGTGAAAGGAAGTGAGGGGAGTTGAAATAAAGTAAGGAGAGATGAAACAAACTGAGGGGAGGCGAAAGGAAGTGAGGGGAGGTGAAAGAAAGTGAGAGAATGTGAAAGGTTGGTTGGGTTGTGTTAAGTTGATTTGGGTTGGGTAGTTTTGGGTTGGGTAGTTTTGGGTTGGTCTGGGTTGGGTTGGGTTGGTTAGGGTTGGGTTGGGTTGGGTTGGTTTGGGTTGTGTTGGGTTGGGTTGGGTAGGGTTGTGTTGGAATGGGATGGGTTGGGTTGGGTTGGGTAGGGTTGGGTTGGTTTGGGTTGGGTTGGGTTAAGTGAGGGGAGGTGAATGGAAGTGAGGGTATGTTAAAGGAAATAAGGGGAGGTGAAAGTATGTGAGAAGAGGTAAAAGAAAGTGAGGGGAGGTGAAATGAAGTGAGTAGAGGTGAAAGAAAATGAGGGGAGGTGAAAGGAAGGGAGGAGAGGTGAAAGGAAATGAGGGGAGGTGAAAGGAAGTGAGGGGAGGTGAAAGGAAGTGAGGGGAGGTGAAAGGAAGTGAGAAGAGGTGAAAGAAAGTGGGGGGAGGTGATATGAAGTAAGGGGAGGTGAAAGAAAGAGAGCAGAGGTGAAAGGAAGTGAGGGGAGGTGAAAGGAAGTGAGGGGAGGTGAAAAAAAGTGAGGGGAGGTGAAAGGATGTGAGGGTAGGTAAATGGAATTGAGGGGATGTTAAAGGAAATGAGGGGAGGTGATTCGGAAGTGAGGGGAGGCAAAACTATGTGAGGGGAGGAGAAAGGAAATGAGGGGAGATGAAAGGAAGCGAGAAGAGATGAAAGACAGTAAGGGGAGGTGAAATGAAGTGAGGGGAGGTGAAAGGAAGTGAGGGGAGGTGAAAGGAAGAGAGAAGAGGTGAAGAGAAATGAGGGCAGGTGAAAGAAAAAGAGGGGAGGTTAAAGGAAGTGAGAGGAGGGGAAAAGAAGTGAGGGGAGGTGAAAGGAATTGGGGGGAGTTGAAAGGAAGTGAGGGGAGGTGAAAGGAAGTGAGAAGAGATGAAAGGAAGTGGATGGAGGTGAAAGGAAATGAGAGGAGGCGAAAGGATTACGGGGAGGTAAATGGAATTGAGGGGATGTTAAAGGAAATGAGGGGAGGTGAAAGGAAGTGAGGGGAGGCGAAAGGATGTGAGGGGATGTTAAAGGAAGTAAGGGGAGGTAAAAGTAAGTGAGGAGAGTTGAAAGAAAGTAAGAGAATATCAAAGGTTGGTTGGGTTGGGTTGGGATAGGATGAGATGGGTTGGGTTGGATTGGGTTGGGTTGGGTGGGGTTCGGTTGGGTTGGGTTGGGTTGTGTAGTTTTGGGTTTGTTTGGGTTGGGTTGGGTTAAGTGAGAGGAGGTGAATGGAGTGAGGGGATGTTAAAAGAAGTAAGGGGAGGTGAAAGGAAGTGAGAGGAGGTGAAAGAAAGTGACGGGAGAAGAAAGCAAGTAAGTGGAAGTGAATGGAAGTGAGGAAAGGTGAAAGGAAGCGACAGGAGGTGAAAGAAGTTGAGGGAAGCTGAATGGAAGTGAGGAAAGGTGAAAGGAAGTGAGGGTATGTGAAAAGAAGTGAGGGGGGGTGAAAGGAATTAGGAGTAGGTGAAACGAAGTGAGGAGAGGTGAAAGGAAATGAGGGAAGGTGAAAGGAAGTGAGGGAAGGTGAAAGGAAGTAAAGGGAGGTGAAAGATAGTTAGGGGAGATAAAAGGAAATAAGGGGAGATAAAAGGATGTGAAAGAATTTGAAAGGCTGCAAAGGAAAGTGAAAGAAAGTGAGGAGAGGTGAAAGGAAGTGAGGGTAGGTGAAAGGAAGTGAGGGGAGGTGAATGGAAGTGAGGGGAAGCAAAAGGATTTGAGGGGAGGTGAATGGAAGTGAGGGGATGTTAAAGAAAGTAAGGGGAAGTGACTGGAAGTGAGGGGTGGTAAAATGAAGTAAGGGGAGGTGAAAGGAAGTGAGGGGAGGTGAAAGGAAACGAGTAGAGGTGAAAGAAAGTGAGGGGAGGTGAAATGAAGTGAGGGGGGGTAAAAGGAAGTGAGGGGAGGTGAAAGGAAGAGAGGGGAGGTGAAGGAAAGCGAGGGGAGGTGAAAGGAAGTGAGGGGAGGCGAAAGGAAATGAGGGGATGTGAAAGGAAGTGAGGGGTGGTGAAATTAAGTAAGGGGAAGTGAAAGAAAGTAAGGGGATGTTAAAGGAAGTAAGGGGAGGTGAAAGGAAGTGAGGGGAGGTGAAAGGAAGTAAGGAGAGGTGAAAGGAAGTAAGGGAAGGTGAAAGAAAGGGATGGGAGGTGAAAGGAAGTGAGGGGAAGTGAAAGGAAGTGATGGGAGGCAAAAGGAAGTGAGGGGAGGTAAATGAAAGAGAGAGAATGTGAAAGGAAGTAAGGGAAGGTGAAAGAAAGTGAGGGGAGGTGAAAGGAAATGAGGGGATATGAAAGGAAGCAAGGGGAAATGAAAGAAAGTGAGGGGAGGAGAAATGAAGTGAGGTGAGGTTAAAGGAAGTGAGGGGATGTTAAAGGAAGTGAGAGGAGGTGAAAGGAAGTAAGAGGAGGGGAAAAGAAGTGAGGGGAGGTGAAAGGAAACGAGAAGAGGTGAAAGAAAGTGAGGGGAGGTGAAAAGAAGTGAGGGGGGTGAATGGAAGTGAGGGGACATGAAAGGAAGAGTGGGGAGGTGAAAGGAAGTGAGAGGAGGTGAATGAAAGTGAGAGAATGTGAAATTAAGCGAGGGAAGGTGAAAGGAAGTGAGGCGAGGTAAAAGGAAGAGAGGGGAGGTGAAAGGAAGAGAGGGGAGGTGAAAGGAAGTGAGGGGAGATGAAAGGAAGTGAGGGGAGGTGAATGGAAGTGAGGGGAGGCGAAAGGAATTGTGGGGAGGTGAATGGATGTGAGGGGATGTTAAAGAAAGTAAGGGGAGGTGAAAGGAAGTGATGGGAGGTAAAATTAAGTGAGAGAATGTGAAAGGAAGTGAGAAAAGGTGAAAGAAAATGAGGGGAGATGAAAGGAAGTGAATGGAGGTGAAAGGAAATGAGCGGAGGTGAAAGGAAGAGAGGGGAGGTGAAATGAAGTGAGGGGAGGTGAAAGGAAGTGAGGGGAGGTGAAAGGAAGTGAGGGGAGGTGAAAGGAAGTGAGGGGTGGTGAAATGAAATAAGGGGAGATGAAAGGAAGTGAGGGGATGTTAAAGTAAGTAAGGGGAGGTGAAAGGAAGTGAGGGGAGGTGAAATAAAGTGAGGGAAGGTGAAATGAAGTGAGGGGAGGTGAAAGGAAGTGAGCGGAGGTGAAAGAAATTGAGAAGAGGAGAAAGGAAATAAGGGGAGGTGAAAGGAAGTGAGAGAATGTGAAAGGAATTGAGGGAAGGTGATAGAAAGAGAGGAGAGGTGAAAGGAAATAAGAAGAGTTGAAAGGAAGTGAGGGGAGGTGAATAAAAGAGAGAGAATGTGAAAGAAAGTAAGGGAAGGTGAACGAAAGTGAGGGGAGGTGAAAGGAAATGAGGGGAGATGAAAGGAAGCAAGTGGAAATGAAAGAAATTGAGGGGAGGTGAAATGAAGTGAGGTGAGGTTAAAGGAAATGAGGGGATATTAAAGGAAGTGAGAGGATTGAAAAAAAGTGAGAGGATTGGAAAAGTAGTGAGGGGAGGTAAATAGAAGTGAGGGGATGTTATAGAAAGTAAGGGGAAGTGAATGGAAGTGAGGGGAGATAAAAGGAAGTAAGGGGAGGTGAAAGGAAGTGAGGGGAGGTGAAAGGAAACGAGTATTTATTTATTTATTTATTTCTTACTACGGCGAGGTTGAGGCCATATGGCCCCTTCTTCCACCTAATTATTATGATACACAATATGATAAATATAAATGTACAGAATTCAATACAAATCAATATAGAGAAATGAAAATCATTTCAAGGTATTCATAAATAATAAAAAAATAAGAATAGTACAGCACAAATGTACACAAAGTAAAATAATAAAAATCATCATCACTGCCCTGTTTGCTGATGGATATAGTGATGTGCTGATATTTAAATGAAGGATAGAAGGAAAAATACAGAGGAAAGTATTACATTTTTATGAGGACCTAATGCTGGCTAAGTATTTAGCACAATGATTCTTAAATTGGTTAATACCATTGGCAAAGTAAAAGTGATAGGGGAGAGAGTAGAGGTGAAAGAAAAAGAGGGGAGGTGAAATGAATGAGGGGGGGTGAAAGGAAGTGAGGGGAGGTAAAAGGAAGAGAGGGGAGGTGAAAGAAAGCGAGGGGAGTTGAAAGGAAGTGAGGGGAGGCGAATGGAAATGAGGGGAGGTGAAAGGAAGAGAGGGGTGGTGAAATTAAGTAAGGGGAGCTGAAAGAGAGTGAGGGGATGTTACAGGAAGTAAGGGGAGGTGAAAGGAAGTGAGGGGAGGTGAAATAAAATGAGGGAAGGTGAAATGAAGTGAGGGGAGGTGAAAGGAAGTGAGGGGAGGTGAAAGGAAGTAAGGAGAGGTGAAAGGAAGTGAGAGAATGTGAAAGGAAGTGAGGGAAGGTGAAAGAAAAGGACGGGAGGTGAAAGGAAGTGAGGGGAAGTGAAAGGAAGTGATGGGAGGCAAAAGGAATTGAGGGGAGGTAAATGAAAGGGAGAGAATGTGAAAGGAAGACATGGAAGGTGAAAGAAAGTGAGGGGAGGTGAAAGGAAGTGAGGGGAGGTATAGGAAGTGAGAGAATGTGATAGGAAGCGAGAAGAGATAAAAGAAAGTGAGGGTAGGTGAAATGAAGCGAGCAAAGAGGTGAAAGAAAGTGAGGGGATGTAAAATGAAGTGAGGAAAGGTGAGAGGAAGTGAGGGGAGGCTAAAGGAAGTGAGGTGGGGTGAAAGGAAGTAGGAGTAGGTGAAAGGAAGTGAGGAGAGGTGAAAGGAAATGAGGGAAGGTGAAAGGAAATGAGGGAAGGTGAATGGAAGTAAGGAAATATGAAAGGAATTGAAGGGAGGTGAAAAATAATGAGGGGAGGTAAAAGGAAATAAGGGGAGGTAAAAGGAATGAAAAAATGTAAAAGGAAGCAATGGAAGATGAAATAAAATGAAGGGAGGTGAAAGGAAGTGAGGGGAGGTGAAAGGAAGCGAGGGCAGATGAAAGGAAGAGTGGGGAGGTGAAAGGAAGTGAGGGGAGGTGAATGAAAGTGAGAGAATGTGTAAGGAAGCGAGGGAAGGTGAAAGGAAGTGAGGCGAGGTAAAGGAAGAGAGGGGAGGTGAAAGGAAGAGAGGGGTGGTGAAAGGAAGTGAGGGGGGGTTGAAAGGAAGAGAGGGGAGGTGATTGGAAGTGAGGGGAGGCGAAAGGAATTGAGGGGAGGTGAATGGAAGTGAGGGGATGTTAAAGAAAGTAAGGGGAGGTGAAAGGAAGTGATGGGAGGTAAAATTAAGTGAGAGAATGTGAAAGGAAGTGAGAAAAGGTGAAAGAAAATGAGGGGAGATGAAAGGAAGTGAATAGAGGTGAAAGGAAATGAGCGGAGGTGAAAGGAATATAGGGGAGGTAAAATGAAGTGAGGGGAGGTAAAAGGAAGTGAGGGGAGGTGAAAGGAAGTGAAGGGAGGTGAAAGGTAGTGAGGGGTGGTGAAATGAAATAAGGGGAGGTGAAAGGAAGTGAGGGGATGTTAAAGTAAGTAAGGGGTGGTGAAAGGAAGTGAGGGGAGGTGAAATAAAGTGAGGGAAGGTGAATAGAAGTGAGGGGAGATGAAAGGAAGTGAGGGGAGGTGAAAGAAATTGAGGGGAGGAGAAAGGAAATAAGGGGAGGTGAAAGGAAGTGAGAGAATGTGAAAGGAATTGAGGCAAGGTGATAGAAAGAGAGGAGAGGTGAAAGGAAGTAAGGGGAGTTGAAAGGAAGTGAGGGGAGGTGAATGAAAGAGAGAGAATGTGAAAGGAAGTGAGAGGAGGGGAAAAGAAGTGAGGGAAGGTGAATGGAAGTGAGGGGATGTTAAATAAAGTAAGGGGAAGTGAATGGAAGTGAGGGGAGGTAAAAGGAAGTAAGGGGAGGTGAAAGGAAGTGAGGTGAGGTGAAAGGAAACGAGTAGAGGTGAAAGAAAGTGAGGGGAGGTGAAATGAAGTGAGGGGGGGTGAAAGGAATTGAGGGGAGGTGAAAGGAAGTGAGGGGTGGTGAAATTAGGTAAGGGGAGGTGAAAGAAAGTGAGGGGATGTTAAAGGAAGTAAGAGGAGGTGAAAGGAAGTGAGGGGAGGTGAAATAAAATGAGGGAAGGAGAAATGAAGTGAGGGTGGTGATAGGAAGTGAGGGGAGGTGAAAGGAAGTAAGGAGAGGTGAAAGGAAGTGATAGAATGTGAAAGGAAGTGAGGGAAGGTGAAAGAAAGGGATGGGAGGTGAAAGGAAGTGAGGGGAAGTGAAAGGAAGTGATGGGAGGCAAAAGGAAATGAGGGGAGGTAAATGAAAGAGAGAGAATGTGAAAGGAAGACAGGGAAGGTGAAAGAAATTGAGGGGAGGTGAAAGGAAGTGAGGGGAGGTAAAGGAAGTGAGAGAATGTGAAAGGAAGCGATAAGAGATGAAAGAAAGTGAGGGTAGGTGAAATGAAGCGAGATGAGGTGAAAGGAAATTAGTGGTGGTGAAAGAAATAGAGGGGAGGTGAAGGGAAGTGAGGGTGGTGAAATGAAATAAGGGGAGGTGAAAGGAAGTGAGGGGATGTTAAAGTAAGTAAGGGGAGGTGAAAGGAAGTGAGGGGAGGTGAAATAAAGTGAGGGAAGGTAAATAGAAGTGAGGGGAGATGAAAGGAAGTGAGGGGAGGTGAAAGAAATTGAGGGGAGGAGAAAAGAAATAAGGGGAGGTGAAAGGAAGTGAGAGAATGTGAAAGGAATTGAGGCAAGGTGATAGAAAGAGAGGAGAGGTGAAAGGAAGTAAGGGGAGTTGAAAGGAAGTGAGGGGAGGTGAATGAAAGAGAGAGAATGTGAAAGGAAGTGAGAGGAGGGGAAAAGAAGTGAGGGAAGGTGAATGGAAGTGAGGGGATGTTAAAGAAAGTAAGGGGAAGTGAATGGAAGTGAGGGGAGGTAAAAAGAAACGAGTAGAGGTGAAAGAAAGTGAGGGGAGGTGAAATGAAGTGAGGGGGGGTGAAAGGAATTGAGGGGAGGTGAAAGGAAGTGAGGGGTGGTGAAATTAGGTAAGGGGAGGTGAAAGAAAGTGAGTGGATGTTAAAGGAAGTAAGGGGAGGTGAAAGGAAGTGAGGGGAGGTGAAATAAGATGAGGGAAGGTGAAATGAAGTGTGGGGAGGTGATAGGAAGTGAGGGGAGGTGAAAGGAAGTAAGGAGAGGTGAAAGGAAGTGATAGAATGTGAAAGGAAATGAGGGAAGGTGAAAGAAAGGGATGGGAGGTGAAAGGAAGTGAGGGGAAGTGAAAGGAAGTGATGGGAGGCAAAAGGAAGTGAGGGGAGGTAAATGAAAGAGAGAGAATGTGAAAGGAAGACAGGGAAGGTAAAAGAAAGTGAGGGGAGGTGAAAGGACGTGAGGGGAGTTGAAATGAAGTAAGAGGAGGTGAAAGGAAATAAGGGGAGGTAAAGGAAGTGAGAGAATGTGAAAGGAAGCGAGAATAGATGAAAGAAAGTGAGGATAGGTGAAATGAAGCGAGGGAAGGTGAAAGGAACTTAGTGGTGGTGAAAGAAATAGTGTTGGTGAAGGGAAGTGAGGGGAGGTGAAAGGAAGTGAGGGGAGTTGAAATAAAGTAAGGAGAGATGAAACAAACTGAGGGGAGGCGAAAGGAAGTGAGGGGAGATGAAAGAAAGTGAGAGAATGTGAAAGGTTGGTTGGGTTGTGTTGAGTTGGGTTGGGTGGGGTAGTTTTGGGTTGGTCTGGGTTGGGTTGGGTTGGTTAGGGTTGGGTTGGGTTGGGTTGGTTTGGGTTGTGTTGGGTTGGGTTGGGTTGGGTTGTGTTGGGATGGGATGGGTTGGGTTGGGTTGGGTAGGGTTGGGATGGTTTGGGTTGGGTTGGGTTAAGTGAGGGGAGGTGAATGGAAGTGAGGGTATGTTAAAGGAAATAAGAGGGAGGTGAAAGTATGTGAGAGGAGGTAAAAGAAAGTGAGGGGAGGTGAAATGAAGTGAGTAGAGGTGAAAGGAAATGAGGGGAGGTGAAAGGAAGGGAGGAGAGGTGAAAGGAAATGAGGGGAGGTGAAAGGAAGTGAGGGGAGGTGAAAGGAAGTGAGGGGAGTTAAAAGAAAGTGAGGGGAATTGAAGTGAAGTGAGGGGAGGTTAAAGGAAGTGAAGGGATGTTAAAGGAAGTGAGGAGAGGTGAAAAGAAGTGAGGGGAGGTGAAAGGAAGTGAGAAGAGGTGAAAGAAAGTGGGGGGAGGTGATATGAAGTAAGGGGAGGTGAAAGAAAGAGAGCAGAGGTGAAAGGAAGTGAGGGGAGGTGAAAGGAAGTGAGGGGAGGTGAAAAAAAGTGAGGGGAGGTGAAAGGATGTGAGGATAGGTAAATGGAATTGAGGGGATGTTAAAGGAAATGAGGGGAGGTGATTCGGAAGTGAGGGGAGGCAAAATTATGTGAGGGGAGGAGAAAGGAATTGAGGGGAGATGAAAGGAAGCGAGGGGAGATGAAAGACAGTAAGGGGAGGTGAAATGAAGTGAGGGGAGGTGAAAGGAAGTGAGGGGAGGTGAAAGGAAGAGAGAAGAGGTGAAGGGAAATGAGGGCAGGTGAAAGAAAAAGAGGGGAGGTTAAAGGAAGTGAGAGGAGGGGAAAAGAAGTGAGGGGAGGTGAAAGGAATTGGGGGGAGTTGAAAGGAAGTGAGGGGAGGTGAAAGAAAGTGAGAAGAGGTGAAAGGAAGTGGATGGAGGTGAAAGGAAATGAGAGGAGGCGAAAGGATTTAAGGGGAGGTAAATGGAATTGAGGGGATGTTAAAGTAAATGAGGGGAGGTGAAAGGAGTGAGGGGAGGCGAAAGGATGTGAGGGGATGTTAAAGGAAGTAAGGGGAGGTAAAAGTAAGTGAGGGGAGTTGAAAGAAAGTAAGAGAATATCAAAGGTTGGTTAGGTTGGGTTGGGATGGGATGAGATGGGTTGGGTTGGATTGGGTTGGGTTGGGTTGGGTGGGGATCGGTTGGGTTGGGTTGGGTTGTGTAGGTTTGGGTTTGGTTGGGTTGGGTTGGGTTAAGTGAGAGGAGGTGAATGGAGTGAGGGGATGTTAAAAGAAGTAAGGGGAGGTGAAAGGAAGTGAGAGGAGGTGAAAGAAAGTGACGGGAGAAGAAAGCAAGTAAGTGGAAGTGAATGGAAGTGAGGAAAGGTGAAAGGAAGCGACAGGAGGTGAAAGAAGTTGAGGGAAGCTGAATGGAATTGAGGAAAGGTGAAAGGAAGTGAGGGTATGTGAAAAGAAGTGAGGGGGGGTGAAAGGAATTAGGAGTAGGTGAAACGAAGTGAGGAGAGGTGAAAGGAAATGAGGGAAGGTGAAAGGAAGTGAGGGAAGGTGAAAGGAAGTAAAGGGAGGTGAAAGATAGTTAGGGGAGATAAAAGGAAATAAGGGGAGATAAAAGGATGTGAAAGAATTTGAAAGGCAGCAAAGGAAAGTGAAAGAAAGTGAGGAGAGGTGAAAGGAAGTGAGGGTAGGTGAAAGGAAGTGAGGGGAGGTGAATGGAAGTGAGGGGAAGCAAAAGGATTTGAGGAAAGGTGAATGGAAGTGAGGGGATGTTAAAGAAAGTAAGGGGAAGTGAATGGAAGTGAGGGGTGGTAAAATGAAGTAAGGGGAGGTGAAAGGAAGTGAGGGGAGGTGAAAGGAAACGAGTAGAGGTGAAAGAAAGTGAGGGGAGGTGAAATGAAGTGAGGGGGGGTGAAAAGAAGTGAGGGGAGGTGAAAGGAAGAGAGGGGAGGTGAAGGAAAGCGAGGGGAGGTGAAAGGAAGTGAGGGGAGGCGAAAGGAAATGAGGGGATGTGAAAGGAAGTAGGGGTGGTGAAATTAAGTAAGGGGAGGTGAAAGAAAGTAAGGGGATGTTAAAGGAAGTAAGGGGAGGTGAAAGGAAGTGAGGGAAGGTGAAAGGAAGTAAGGAGAGGTGAAAGGAAGTGAGAGAATGTGAAAGGAAGTAAGGGAAGGTGAAAGAAAGGGATGGGAGGTGAAAGGAAGTGAGGGGAAGTGAAAGGAAGTGATGGGAGGCAAAAGGAAGTGAGGGGAGGTAAATGAAAGAGAGAGAATGTGAAAGGAAGTAAGGGAAGGTGAAAGAAAGTGAGGGGAGGTGAAAGGAAATGAGGGGATATGAAAGGAAGCAAGGGGAAATGAAAGAAAGTGAGGGGAGGAGAAATGAAGTGAGGTGAGGTTAAAGGAAGTGAGGGGATGTTAAAGGAAGTGAGAGGAGGTGAAAGGAAGTGAGAGGAGGGGAAAAGAAGTGAGGGGTGGTGAAAGGAAACGAGATGAGGTGAAAGAAAGTGAGGGGAGGTGAAAAGAAGTGAGGGGGGTGAATGGAAGTGAGGGGACATGAAAGGAAGAGTGGGGAGGTGAAAGGAAGTGAGGGGAGGTGAATGAAAGTGAGAGAATGTGAAAGGAAGCGAGGGAAGGTGAAAGGAAGTGAGGCGAGGTAAAAGGAAGAGAAGGGAGGTGAAAGGAAGAGAGGGGAGGTGAAAGGAAGTGAGGGGAGATGAAAGGAATTGAGGGGAGGTGAATGGAAGTGAGGGGAGGCGAAAGGAATTGTGGGGAGGTGAATGGAAGTGAGGGGATGTTAAAGAAAGTAAGGGGAGGTGAAAGGAAGTGATGGGAGGTAAAATTAAGTGAGAGAATGTGAAAGGAAATGAGAAAAGGTGAAAGAAAATGAGGGGAGATGAAAGGAAGTGAATGGAGGTGAAAGGAAATGAGCGGAGGTGAAAGGAAGAGAGGGGAGGTGAAATGAAGTGAGGGGAGGTGAAAGGAAGTGAGGGGAGGTGAAAGGAAGTGAGGGGAGGTGAAAGGAAGTGAGGGGTGGTGAAATGAAATAAGGGGAGATGAAAGGAAGTGAGGGGATGTTAAAGTAAGTAAGGGGAGGTGAAAGGAAGTGAGGGGAGGTGAAATAAAGTGAGGGAAGGTGAAATGAAGTGAGGGGAGGTGAAAGGAAGTGAGCTGAGGTGAAAGAAATTGAGGGGAAGAGAAAGGAAATAAGGGGAGGTGAAAGGAAGTGAGAGAATGTGAAAGGAATTGAGGGAAGGTGATAGAAAGAGAGGAGAGGTGAAAGGAAATAAGAAGAGTTGATAGGAAGTGAGGGGAGGTGAATAAAAGAGAGAGAATGTGAAAGGAAGTAAGGGAAGGTGAACGAAAGTGAGGGGAGGTGAAAGGAAATGAGGGGAGATGAAAGGAAGCAAGTGGAAATGAAAGAAATTGAGGGGAGGTGAAATGAAGTGAGGTGAGGTTAAAGGAAGTGAGGGGATAATAAAGGAAGTGAGAGGATTGAAAGGAAGTGAGAGGATTGGAAAAGAAGTGAGGGGAGGTAAATGGAAGTGAGGGGATGTTATAGAAAGTAAGGGGAAGTGAATGGAAGTGAGGGGAGATAAAAGGAAGTAAGGGGAGGTTAAAGGAAGTGAGGGGAGGTGAAAGGAAACGAGTATTTATTTATTTATTTATTTCTTACTACGGCGAGGTTGAGGCCATATGGCCCCTTATTCCACCTAACCATTATGATACACAATATGATAAATATAAATGTACAGAATTCAATACAAATCAATATAGAGAAATGAAAATCATTTCAAGGTATTCATAAATAATAAAAAAATAAGAATAGTACAGCACAAATGTACACAAAGTAAAATAATAAAAATCATCATCACTGCCCTGTTTGCTGATGGATATAGTGATGTGCTGATATTTAAATGAAGGATAGAAGGAAAAATACAGAGGAAAGTATTACATTTTTATGAGGACCTAATGCTGGCTAAGTATTTAGCACAATGATTCTTAAATTGGTTAATACCATTGGCAAAGTAAAAGTGAAAGGGGAGAGAGTAGAGGTGAAAGAAAATGAGGGGAGGTGAAATGAATGAGGGGGGGTGAAAGGAAGTGAGGGGAGGTAAAAGGAAGAGAGGGGAGGTGAAAGAAAGCGAGGGGAGTTGAAAGGAAGTGAGGGGAGGCAAATGGAAATGAGGGGAGGTGAAAGGAAGAGAGGGGTGGTGAAATTAAGTAAGGGGAGCTGAAAGAAAGTGAGGGGATGTTACAGGAAGTAAGGGGAGGTGAAAGGAAGTGAGGGAAGGTGAAATAAAATGAGGGAAGGTGAAATGAAGTGAGGGGAGGTGAAAGGAAGTGAGGGGAGGTGAAAGGAAGTAAGGAGAGGTGAAAGGAAGTGAGAGAATGTGAAAGGAAGTGAGGGAAGGTGAAAGAAAAGGACGGGAGGTGAAAGGAAGTGAGGGGAAGTGAAAGGAAGTGATGGGAGGCAAAAGGAATTGAGGGGAGGTAAATGAAAGAGAGAGAATGTGAAAGGAAGACAGGGAAGGTGAAAGAAAGTGAGGGGAGGTTAAAGGAAGTGAGGGGAGGTATAGGAAGTGAGAGAATGTGATAGGAAGCGAGAAGAGATGAAAGAAAGTGAGGGTAGGTGAAATGAAGCGAGCAAAGAGGTGAAAGAAAGTGAGGGGATGTAAAATGAAGTGAGGAAAGGTGAGAGGAAGTGAGGGGAGGCTAAAGGAAGTGAGGTGGGGTGAAAGGAAGTAGGAGTAGGTGAAAGGAAGTGAGGAGAGGTGAAAGGAAATGAGGGAAGGTGAAAGGAAATGAGGGAAGGTGAATGGAAGTAAGGAAATATGAAAGGAATTGAAGGGAGGCGAAAAATAATGAGGGGAGGTAAAAGGAAATAAGGGGAGGTAAAAGGAATGAAAAAATGTGAAAGGAAGCATTGGAAGATGAAATAAAATGAAGGGAGGTGAAAGGAAGTGAGGGGAGGTGAAAGGAAGCGAGGGCAGATGAAAGGAAGAGTGGGGAGGTGAAAGGAAGTGAGGGGAGGTGAATGAAAGTGAGAGAATGTGTAAGGAAGCGAGGGAAGGTGAAAGGAAGTGAGGCGAGGTAAAAGGAAGAGAGGGGAGGTGAAAGGAAGAGAGGGGTGGTGAAAGGAAGTGAGGGGGGGGTTGAAAGGAAGAGAGGGGAGGTGATTGGAAGTGAGGGGAGGCGAAAGGAATTGAGGGGAGGTGAATGGAAGTGAGAGGATGTTAAAGAAAGTAAGGGGAGGTGAAAGGAAGTGATGGGAGGTAAAATTAAGTGAGAGAATGTGAAAGGAAGTGAGAAAAGGTGAAAGAAAATGAGGGGAGATGAAAGGAAGTGAATGGAGGTGAAAGGAAATGAGCGGAGGTGAAAGGAAGAGAGGGGAGGTAAAAGGAAGTGAGGGGAGGTGAAAGGAAGTGAGGGGAGGTGAATGGAAGTGAGGGGATGTTAAAGAAAGTAAGGGGAAGTGAATGGAAGTGAGGGGTGGTAAAATGAAGTAAGGGGAGGTGAAAGGAAGTGAGGGGAGGTGAAAGGAAACGAGTAGAGGTGAAAGAAAATGAGGGGAGGTGAAATGAAGTGAGGGGGGGTGAAAGGAAGTGAGGGGAGGTGAAAGGAAGAGAGGGGAGGTGAAGGAAAGCGAGGGGAGGTGAAAGGAAGTGAGGGGAGGCGAAAGGAAATGAGGGGATGTGAAAGGAAGTAGGGGTGGTGAAATTAAGTAAGGGGAGGTGAAAGAAAGTAAGGAGATGTTAAAGGAAGTAAGGGGAGGTGAAAGGAAGTGAGGGGAGGTTAAAGGAAGTAAGGAGAGGTGAAAGGAAGTGAGAGAATGTGAAAGGAAGTAAGGGAAGGTGAAAGAAAGGGATGAGAGGTGAAAGGAAGTGAGGGGAAGTGAAAGGAAGTGATGGGAGGCAAAAGGAAGTGAGGGGAGGTAAATGAAAGAGAGAGAATGTGAAAGGAAGTAAGGGAAGGTGAAAGAAAGTGAGGGGAGGTGAAAGGAAATGAGGGGATATGAAAGGAAGCAAGGGGAAATGAAAGAATGTGAGGGGAGGAGAAATGAAGTGAGGTGAGGTTAAAGGAAGTGAGGGGATGTTAAAGGAAGTGAGAGGAGGTGAAAGGAAGTGAGAGGAGGGGAAAAGAAGTGAGGGGTGGTGAAAGGAAACGAGATGAGGTGAAAGAAAGTGAGGGGAGGTGAAAAGAAGTGAGGGGGGGTGAATGGAAGTGAGGGGACATGAAAGGAAGAGTGGGGAGGTGAAAGGAAGTGAGGGGAGGTGAATGAAAGTGAGAGAATGTGAAAGGAAGCGAGGGAAGGTGAAAGGAAGTGAGGCGAGGTAAAAGGAAGAGAAGGGAGGTGAAAGGAAGAGAGGGGAGGTGAAAGGAAGTGAGGGGAGATGAAAGGAAGTGAGGGGAGGTGAATGGAAGTGAGGGGAGGCGAAAGGAATTGTGGGGAGGTGAATGGAAGTGAGGGGATGTTAAAGAAAGTAAGGGGAGGTGAAGGAAGTGATGGGAGGTAAAATTAAGTGAGAGAATGTGAAAGGAAGTGAGAAAAGGTGAAAGAAAATGAGGGGAGATGAAAGGAAGTGAATGGAGGTGAAAGGAAATGAGCGGAGGTGAAAGGAAGAGAGGGGAGGTGAAATGAAGTGAGGGGAGGTGAAAGGAAGTGAGGGGAGGTGAAAGGAAGTGAGGGGAGGTGAAAGGAAGTGAGGGGTGGTGAAATGAAATAAGGGGAGATGAAAGGAAGTGAGGGGATGTTAAAGTAAGTAAGGGGAGGTGAAAGGAAGTGAGGGGAGGTGAAATAAAGTGAGGGAAGGTGAAATGAAGTGAGGGGAGGTGAAAGGAAGTGAGCTGAGGTGAAAGAAATTGAGGGGAAGAGAAAGGAAATAAGGGGAGGTGAAAGGAAGTGAGAGAATGTGAAAGGAATTGAGGGAAGGTGATAGAAAGAGAGGAGAGGTGAAAGGAAATAAGAAGAGTTGAAAGGAAGTGAGGGGAGGTGAATAAAAGAGAGAGAATGTGAAAGGAAGTAAGGGAAGGTGAACGAAAGTGAGGGGAGGTGAAAGGAAATGAGGGGAGATGAAAGGAAGCAAGTGGAAATGAAAGAAATTGAGGGGAGGTGAAATGAAGTGAGGTGAGGTTAAAGGAAGTGAGGGGATAATAAAGGAAGTGAGAGGATTGAAAGGAAGTGAGAGGATTGGAAAAGAAGTGAGGGGAGGTAAATGGAAGTGAGGGGATGTTATAGAAAGTAAGGGGAAGTGAATGGAAGTGAGGGGAGATAAAAGGAAGTAAGGGGAGGTTAAAGGAAGTGAGGGGAGGTGAAAGGAAACGAGTATTTATTTATTTATTTATTTCTTACTACGGCGAGGTTGAGGCCATATGGCCCCTTATTCCACCTAACCATTATGATACACAATATGATAAATATAAATGTACAGAATTCAATACAAATCAATATAGAGAAATGAAAATCATTTCAAGGTATTCATAAATAATAAAAAAATAAGAATAGTACAGCACAAATGTACACAAAGTAAAATAATAAAAATCATCATCACTGCCCTGTTTGCTGATGGATATAGTGATGTGCTGATATTTAAATGAAGGATAGAAGGAAAAATACAGAGGAAAGTATTACATTTTTATGAGGACCTAATGCTGGCTAAGTATTTAGCACAATGATTCTTAAATTGGTTAATACCATTGGCAAAGTAAAAGTGAAAGGGGAGAGAGTAGAGGTGAAAGAAAAAGAGGGGAGGTGAAATGAATGAGGGGGGGTGAAAGGAAGTGAGGGGAGGTAAAAGGAAGAGAGGGGAGGTGAAAGAAAGCGAGGGGAGTTGAAAGGAAGTGAGGGGAGGCGAATGGAAATGAGGGGAGGTGAAAGGAAGAGAGGGGTGGTGAAATTAAGTAAGGGGAGCTGAAAGAGAGTGAGGGGATGTTACAGGAAGTAAGGGGAGGTGAAAGGAAGTGAGGGGAGGTGAAATAAAATGAGGGAAGGTGAAATGAAGTGAGGGGAGGTGAAAGGAAGTGAGGGGAGGTGAAAGGAAGTAAGGAGAGGAGAAAGGAAGTGAGAGAATGTGAAAGGAAGTGAGGGAAGGTGAAAGAAAAGGACGGGAGGTGAAAGGAAGTGAGAGGAAGTGAAAGGAAGTGATGGGAGGCAAAAGGAATTGAGGGGAGGTAAATGAAAGAGAGAGAATGTGAAAGGAAGACAGGGAAGGTGAAAAAAAGTGAGGGGAGGTGAAAGGAAGTGAGGGGAGGTATAGGAAGTGAGAGAATGTGATAGGAAGCGAGAAGAGATGAAAGAAAGTGAGGGTAGGTGAAATGAAGCGAGCAAAGAGGTAAAAGAAAGTGAGGGGATGTAAAATGAAGTGAGGAAAGGTGAGAGGAAGTGAGGGGAGGCTAAAGGAAGTGAGGTGGGGTGAAAGGAAGTAGGAGTAGGTGAAAGGAAGTGAGGAGAGGTGAAAGGAAATGAGGGAAGGTGAAAGGAAATGAGGGAAGGTGAATGGAAGTAAGGAAATATGAAAGGAATTGAAGGGAGGTGAAAAATAATGAGGGGAGGTAAAAGGAAATAAGGGGAGGTAAAAGGAATGAAAAAATGTAAAAGGAAGCAATGGAAGATGAAATAAAATGAAGGGAGGTGAAAGGAAGTGAGGGGAGGTGAAAGGAAGCGAGGGCAGATGAAAGGAAGAGTGGGGAGGTGAAAGGAAGTGAGGGGAGGTGAATGAAAGTGAGAGAATGTGTAAGGAAGCGAGGGAAGGTGAAAGGAAGTGAGGCGAGGTAAAGGAAGAGAGGGGAGGTGAAAGGAAGAGAGGGGTGGTGAAAGGAAGTGAGGGGGGGTTGAAAGGAAGAGAGGGGAGGTGATTGGAAGTGAGGGGAGGCGAAAGGAATTGAGGGGAGGTGAATGGAAGTGAGAGGATGTTAAAGAAAGTAAGGGGAGGTGAAAGGAAGTGATGGGAGGTAAAATTAAGTGAGAGAATGTGAAAGGAAGTGAGAAAAGGTGAAAGAAAATGAGGGGAGATGAAAGGAAGTGAATGGAGGTGAAAGGAAATGAGCGGAGGTGAAAGGAAGAGAGGGGAGGTAAAAGGAAGTGAGGGGAGGTGAAAGGAAGTGAGGGGAGGTGAAAGGAAGTGAAGGGAGGTGAAAGGTAGTGAGGGGTGGTGAAATGAAATAAGGGGAGGTGAAAGGAAGTGAGGGGATGTTAAAGTAAGTAAGGGGAGGTGAAAGGAAGTGAGGGGAGGTGAAATAAAGTGAGGGAAGGTGAATAGAAGTGAGGGGAGATGAAAGGAAGTGAGGGGAGGTGAAAGAAATTGAGGGGAGGAGAAAGGAAATAAGGGGAGGTGAAAGGAAGTGAGAGAATGTGAAAGGAATTGAGGCAAGGTGATAGAAAGAGAGGAGAGGTGAAAGGAAGTAAGGGGAGTTGAAAGGAAGTGAGGGGAGGTGAATGAAAGAGAGAGAATGTGAAAGGAAGTGAGAGGAGGGGAAAAGAAGTGAGGGAAGGTGAATGGAAGTGAGGGGATGTTAAAGAAAGTAAGGGGAAGTGAATGGAAGTGAGGGGAGGTAAAAGGAAGTAAGGGGAGGTGAAAGGAAGTGAGGTGAGGTGAAAGGAAACGAGTAGAGGTGAAAGAAAGTGAGGGGAGGTGAAATGAAGTGAGGGGGGGTGAAAGGAATTGAGGGGAGGTGAAAGGAAGTGAGGGGTGGTGAAATTAGGTAAGGGGAGGTGAAAGAAAGTGAGGGGATGTTAAAGGAAGTAAGGGGAGGTGAAAGGAAGTGAGGGGAGGTGAAATAAAATGAGGGAAGGTGAAATGAAGTGAGGGGAGGTGATAGGAAGTGAGGGGAGCTAAAAGGAAGTAAGGAGAGGTGAAAGGAAGTTATAGAATGTGAAAGGAAGTGAGGGAAGGTGAAGGAAAGGGATGGGAGGTGAAAGGAAGTGAGGGGAAGTGAAAGGAAGTGATGGGAGGCAAAAGGAAGTGAGGGGAGGTAAATGAAAGAGAGAGAATGTGAAAGGAAGACAGGGAAGGTGAGAGAAATTGAGGGGGAGGTGAAAGGAAGTGAGGGGAGGTAAAGGAAGTGAGAGAATGTGAAAGGAAGCGATAAGAGATGAAAGTAAGTGAGGGTAGGTGAAATGAAGCGAGGGGGGTGAAAGGAAATTAGTGGTGGTGAAAGAAATAGAGGGGAGGTGAAGGGAAGTGAGGGTGGTGAAATGAAATAAGGGGAGGTGAAAGGAAGTGAGGGGATGTTAAAGTAAGTAAGGGGAGGTGAAAGGAAGTGAGGGGAGGTGAAATAAGTGAGGGAAGGTGAATAGAAGTGAGGGGAGATGAAAGGAAGTGAGGGGAGGTGAAAGAAATTGAGGGGAGGAGAAAGGAAATAAGGGGAGGTGAAAGGAAGTGAAAGAATGTGAAAGGAATTGAGGCAAGGTGATAGAAAGAGAGGAGAGGTGAAAGGAAGTAAGGGGAGTTGAAAGGAAATGAGGGGAGGTGAATGAAAGAGAGAGAATGTGAAAGGAAGTGAGAGTAGGGGAAAAGAAGTGAGGGAAGGTGAATGGAAGTGAGGGGATGTTAAATAAAGTAAGGGGAAGTGAATGGAAGTGAGGGGAGGTAAAAGGAAGTAAGGGGAGGTAAAAGGAAGTGAGGTGAGGTGAAAGGAAACGAGTAGAGGTGAAAGAAAGTGAGGGGAGGTGAAATGAAGTGAGGGGGGGTGAAAGGAATTGAGGGGAGGTGAAAGGAAGTGAGGGGTGGTGAAATTAGGTAAGGGGAGGTGAAAGAAAGTGAGGGGATGTTAAAGGAAGTAAGGGGAGGTGAAAGGAAGTGAGGGGAGGTGAAATAAAATGAGGGAAGGTGAAATGAAGTGAGGGGAGGTGATAGGAAGTGAGGGGAGGTGAAAGGAAGTAAGGAGAGGTGAAAGGAAGTGATAGAATGTGAAAGGAAGTGAGGGAAGGTGAAAGAAAGGGATGGGAGGTGAAAGGAAGTGAGGGGAAGTGAAAGGAAGTGATGGGAGGCAAAAGGAAGTGAGGGGAGGTAAATGAAAGAGAGAGAATGTGAAAGGAAGACAGGGAAGGTGAAAGAAATTGAGGGGAGGTGAAAGGAAGTGAGGGGAGGTAAAGGAAGTGAGAGAATGTGAAAGG
>JAJPWW010000097.1:0-58600 GCA_028673005.1 Tanypteryx hageni
GAGGTGAAAGAAAGAGAGGGGAGGTGAAAGAAAGAGAAAGGAGGTTTGAAAGGAAGTGAGGGGAGGTGAAAGGAAGTGAGGGGAGGTGAAAAGAAGTGAGGGAAGGTGAAAGGAAGTAAAGGGAGGCGAAAGAAAGTGAGGGGAGGTGAAAGGAAGCGAGGGCAGATGAAAGAAAGTGAGGGGTGTGGAAATGAAATGAGGGGAGGTGAAGGAAGTAAGGGGAGGTGAAAGAAAGTGAGGGGAGGTGAAAGGAAGCGAGGGGAGATGAAAGAAAGTGAGGGGTGGGGAAATGAAGTGAGGGGAGGTGAAAGGAACTGAGGGGAGGAGAAAGGAAGTGAGGGGAGGTGAATGGAAGTGGGGGACGGCGAAAAGAAGTGAGGGGAGGTGAAAGGAAGTGTGGGGAGGTGAAAGGAAATGAGGGGATGTTAAAGGAAGTAAGGGGAGGTGAAAGGAATTGAGAGGATCTTAAAGCAAGTAAGGGGAGGTGAAAGGAAGTGAGGGGAGGTGAAAGGAAGTGAGGGGAGGTGAAAAGAAGTGAGGGGAGGTGAAAGGAAGTAAAGGGAGGTGAAAGAAAGTGAGGGGAGGTGAACGGAAGTGAGGAGAGGTGAAAACAAGTGAGCGGAGGTGAAAGGAATAAAGGGGAGGTGAAAGGAAGTAAGGGGAGGTAAAAGGAAGTGAGAGAATGTGAAAGGAAGTGAGGGGAGGTGAAAGAAAGTGAGGGGAGGTGAAAGGAAGTGAGGGGAGGTGTAAGGAAGCGAGGGGAGATGAAAGAAAGTGAGGGGAGGTGAAATGAAGTGAGGGTTAGGTGAGGGGAAGTGAAATGAAGAGAGGGGAGGTGAATGGAAGTGAGGGGAGGTGAAAGGAAGTGAGGGTGGTGAAATGAAGTGAGGGGAGGTGAAAGGAACTGAGGGGAGGTGAAAGGAAATGAGGGGATGTAAAAGGAAATGAGGGGAGGTGAAAGGAAGTAAGGAGAGGTGAAAGGAAGTGAGGGGAGGTGAAATGAAGTGAGATGAGGTGAAAGGAAGTTAGGAGAGGTGAAAGGAAGTAAGGGGAGGTGAAAGAAAGAGAGGGTGGTGAAAGGAAGTGAGGGGAGGTGAAAGGAAGTGAGGGGAGGTGAAAGGAAGTGAGGGGAGGCGAAAGGAAGTGAGGGGAGGTGAATGGAAGTGAGGGGATGTTAAAGGAAGTAAGGACAGACAGACAGACAGACAAACGACTTTATTAGGGCGAAATTGAGACTATGTAGTCCCTTCTTACATTTAACCCTTTCGTCATATAAGTAATTACAATATTTACAAAATAAGAGGAGTTAATTACATACAGATTTAACAAAATACAAATTAATTACAAGTTAATATATTTGTTAGTAGATAACAGAGCATTACCAAAGAATGTTAGTTTTGTGGGACACAAAAACTGTGTATTGGTTATGTTTTAACACAGAAAAATTCCCACTGCGGAAAACACCTACGAAGAGAAGAGAGGTTTAAAAAACCGCGAAAATTCCTAAATAGTTCAGGAGAAGGAAAAGAAAAAAAAATCAATAATATGAGAAACAGAGAGAAAAAAACATTCATAAATACAAACATATGTACATAAATTTATATCCATATGAGGGAGGGGGGTAAGAGGGGATCAGGGATTGTAGGGTAAGGTATGCCTGGGAGATTACATTGTCATTATGATACAGGAAAAATAAATAAAATAAAATTATAAATTTATGCCTAATAAGCGCATTCTTGTGACAACATGAAAGAAAAGATCGAGTGTGGTTCAATGCATGGGAAGTGAGAGAAGATGCTTGTAATACAAGCGTTTAAAGTGCTTAGAGATAGAGAGTTTTTTATTAACGTTGGAAGGCCATTCCAGAGTTTACAAGCAGTGACAGTAAAGGATTTGTTGTAAATTTCTGTTCTATGAAGTGGAGTTAGTAGCTTATCACATCCTCTGGTATTGCAACGGTGAACTGTATTAATGGTGACAAAATTAGATGAAAGATAACAAGGGATGTTGTTATTTAGAATTTGATACAATAGAGAGAGAAGGTGAAGGTTTCTTCGGGAATCAAGTTTTAGCCAGGAGAGTCGACGGAAATATTCTGAGACATGGTCAGATTTTTTAAGATTAAATATGAATCTGATGCAGGCGTTATGAGAACGTTGTAGCTTAATGGCGAGTTCCTTTGATAAGTCCTGGTATACAACATCACAATAATCGAAGTGAGGAAAAATTAGGGAGGTCACTAGCTGTATTTTTAGTGACGAGGGAAGAATGTTAACGAGAGGCCTTAGAGTGTGTAAGGAGGAGTTTACTTTCTTGCATATTTTTATTATATGATTATTCCAGGTGAGCGTTTCATTAATTAGAATCCCGAGATTTTTTCGATTTTGCAATAGGGTATAACTGAGCCGTTCAAGGTAAATTGAAGTGAGGGGAGGTGAAAGGAAGTGAGGGGAGGTGAAAGGAAGTGAGGGGAGGTGAAAGGAAGTAAGGGGAGGTGAAAGAAAGAGAGGGGAGGTGAAAGGAAGTAAGGGGAGGTGAAAGCAAGTAAGGGGAGGTAAAAGGAAGTGAGAGAATGTGAAAAGAAGTGAAGGGAGGTGAAAAAAAGTGCGGGGAGGTGAAAGGAAGTGAGGGGAGGTTAAAGGAAGCAAGAGAAGATGAAAGAAAGTGAGGGGAGGTGAAATGAAGTGAGGGGAGGTGAAAGGAAGTGAGGGGAGATGAAAGGAAGCGAAGGGAGGTGAAAGAATGTGAAGGTAGTTGAAATGAAGTGAGGGGAGGTGAAAGGAAGTGAGTGAAGTTGAAAGGAAGAGAGGGGAGGTGAAAGGAAGTGAGGGGAGGTGAAAGGAAGTGAGGGGAGGTGAAAGGAAGTGAGGGGAGGTGAAAAGAAGTGAGGGGAGGTGAAAGGAAGTAAGGGGAGGTAAAAGGAAGTGAGAGAATGTGAAAGGAAGTGAGGGGAGGTGAAAGGAAGTGAAGGGAGGCGAAAGGAAGTGAGGGGAATTAAATGGAAGTGAGGGGATGTTAAAAGAAGTAAGAAGAGGTGAAAGGAAGTGAGGGGAGGTGAAAGGAAGTGAGGGGAGGTGAAATGAAGTGAGGGGAGGTGAAAGGAAATGAGGGGTGGTAAAAGGAAGTGAGGGGAGGTGAAAGAAAGTGAGGGGAGGTGAAAGGAAGTGAGGGGAGGTGAAAGGAAGTGGGAGGAGGTGAAAGAAAGTGAGGGTAGGTGAAAGGAAGTAAGGGGAGGTAAAAGGAGGTGAGAGAATGTGAAAGGAAGTGAGGGAAGGTGAATGAAAGAGAGAAGAGGTGATAGGAAATGAGGGGAGGTGAAAGGAAGTGAAGGAAGTTGAAAGATAGTGAGGGGAGGTGAAAGGAAGTGAGGGGAGGTGGAAGGAAGTGAGCGGAGGTGAAAGGAAGTGAGAGTAGGTGAAAGGAAGTGAGGGGAGGTGAATGGAAGAGAGGGAAGGTGAAAGGAAGTGAGGGGAGGTGAAAGGAAGTGAGTATAGGTGAAAGGAAGTGAGGGGAGGCGAAAGGAAGTGAGGGGAAGTGAATGGAAGTGAGGGGATGTTAAAGGTAGTAAAAGGAGATGAAAGGAAGTGAGGGGAGGTGAAAGAAAGTGAGGGGAGGTGAAAGGAAGTGAGGGGAGGTGAAAGGAAGTGAGGGGAGGCGAAAAGAAGTGAAGGGAGGTGAATAGAAATGAGAGAATGTGAAAGGAAGAGAGGGAAGGTGAAAGAAAGAGAGGGGAGGTGAAAGGAAATGAGGGGAGGTGAAAGGAAATGAGGGGATGTTAAAGGAAGTGAGGGGAGGTGAAAGGAAGTGAAAGGAGGTGAAAGGAAGAAGGGGGAGGTGAAAGAAAGAGAGGGGAGGTGAAAGGAAGTGAGCGGAGGTAAAAGGAAGTGAGGGGAGGTGTAAAGAAGTGAGGGAAGGTGAAAGGAAGTAAGGGGAGATAAAAGGAAGTGAGAGAATGTGAAAGGAAGTGAGGGGAGGTGAAAGAAAGTAAGGGGAGGTGAAAGGAAGTGAGGGGAGGTGAAAAAAAGTGAGTGGAGGTGAAAGGAAGTAAGGGGAGGTGAAGGAAAGAGAAAGGAGGTAAAGGAAGTGAAGGGAGGTGAAAGGAAGTGAGGGGAGTTTAAAAGAAGTGAGGGGAGGTGAAAGGAAGTAAGGGGAGGTGAAAGAAAGTGAGGGGAGGTGAAAGGAAGCGAGGGGAGATGAAAGAAAGTGAGGGGTGAGGAAATGAAGTGAGGGGAGGTGAAGGAACTGAGGGAAGGTGAAAGAAAGAGAGGGGAGGTGAAAGGAAATGAGGGGAGGTGAAAGGAAATGAGGGGAGGTGAAATGAAGTGAGAGAAAGTGAAAGGAACTGAGGGGAGGAGAAAGGAAGTGAGGGGAGGTGAAAAGAAGTGAGGGGTGGCAACAGCAAGTGAGGGGAGGTGAAAGGAAGTGAGGGGATGCGAATGGATGTGAGAGAATGTGAAAGGAAGTGAGGGAAGGTGAAAGGATGTAGGGGAGGTGAAAGAAAGAGAGGGGAGGTGAAAGAAAGAGAAAGGAGGTGAAAGGAAGTGAGGGGAGGTGAAAGGAAGTGAGGGGAGGTGAAAGGAAGTAAGGGGAGGTGAAAGAAAGAGAGGGGAGGTGAAAGGAAGTAAGGGGAGGTGAAAGCAAGTAAGGGGAGGTAAAAGGAAGTGAGAGAATGTGAAAATAAGTGAAGGGAGGTGAAAAAAAGTGCGGGGAGGTGAAAGGAAGTGAGGGGAGGTTAAAGGAAGCAAGAGAAGATGAAAGAAAGTGAGGGGAGGTGAAATGAAGTGAGGGGAGGTGAAAAGAAGTGAGGGGAGATGAAAGGAAGCGAAGGGAGGTGAAAGAATGTGAAGGTAGTTGAAATGAAGTGAGGGGAGGTGAAAGGAAGTGAGTGAAGTTGAAAGGAAGAGAGGGGAGGTGAAAGGAAGTGAGGGGAGGTGAAAGGAAGTGAGGGGAGGTGAAAGGAAGTGAGGGGAGGTGAAAAGAAGTGAGGGGAGGTGAAAGGAAGTAAGGGGAGGTAAAAGGAAGTGAGAGAATGTGAAAGGAAGTGAGGGGAGGTGAAAGGAAGTGAAGGGAGGCGAAAGGAAGTGAGGGGAATTAAATGGAAGTGAGGGGATGTTAAAAGAAGTAAGAAGAAGTGAAAGGAAGTGAGGGGAGGTGAAAGGAAGTGAGGGGAGGTGAAATGAAGTGAGGGGAGGTGAAAGGAAATGAGGGGTGGTAAAAGGAAGTGAGGGGAGGTGAAAGAAAGTGAGGGGAGGTGAAAGGAAGTGAGGGGAGGTGAAAGGAAGTGGGAGGAGGTGAAAGAAAGTGAGGGTAGGTGAAAGGAAGTAAGGGGAGGTAAAAGGAGGTGAGAGAATGTGAAAGGAAGTGAGGGAAGGTGAATGAAATAGAGAAGAGGTGATAGGAAATGAGGGGAGGTGAAAGGAAGTGAAGGAAGTTGAAAGATAGTGAGGGGAGGTGAAAGGAAGTGAGGGGAGGTGGAAGGAAGTGAGCGGAGGTGAAAGGAAGTGAGAGTAGGTGAAAGGAAGTGAGGGGAGGTGAATGGAAGAGAGGGAAGGTGAAAGGAAGTGAGGGGAGGTGAAAGGAAGTGAGTATAGGTGAAAGGAAGTGAGGGGAGGCGAAAGGAAGTGAGGGGAAGTGAATGGAAGTGAGGGGATGTTAAGGTAGTAAAAGGAGATGAAAGGAAGTGAGGGGAGGTGAAAGAAAGTGAGGGGAGGTGAAAGGAAGTGAGGGGAGGTGAAAGGAAGTGAGGGGAGGCGAAAAGAAGTGAAGGGAGGTGAATGGAAATGAGAGAATGTGAAAGGAAGAGAGGGAAGGTGAAAGAAAGAGAGGGGAGGTGAAAGGAAATGAGGGGAGGTGAAAGGAAATGAAAGGATGTTAAAGGAAGTGAGGTGAGGTGAAAGGAAGTGAAAGGAGGTGAAAGGAAGAAAGGGGAGGTGAAAGAAAAAGAGGGGAGGTGAAAGGAAGTGAGCGGAGGTAAAAGGAAGTGAGGGGAGGTGTAAAGAAGTGAGGGAAGGTGAAAGGAAGTAAGGGGAGATAAAAGGAAGTGAGAGAATGTGAAAGGAAGTGAGGGGAGGTGAAAGAAAGTAAGGGGAGGTGAAAGGAAGTGAGGGGAGGTGAAAAAAAGTGAGTGGAGGTGAAAGGAAGTAAGGGGAGGTGAAGGAAAGAGAAAGGAGGTAAAGGAAGTGAAGGGAGGTGAAAGGAAGTGAGGGGAGTTTAAAAGAAGTGAGGGGAGGTGAAAGGAAGTAAGGGGAGGTGAAAGAAAGTGAGGGGAGTTGAAAGGAAGCGAGGGGAGATGAAAGAAAGTGAGGGGTGAGCAAATGAAGTGAGGGGAGGTGAAGGAACTGAGGGAAGGTGAAAGAAAGAGAGGGGAGGTGAAAGGAAATGAGGGGAGGTGAAAGGAAATGAGGGGAGGTGAAATGAAGTGAGAGAAAGTGAAAGGAACTGAGGGGAGGAGAAAGGAAGTGAGGGGAGGTGAAAAGAAGTGAGGGGTGGCGACAGCAAGTGAGGGGAGGTGAAAGGAAGTGAGGGGATGCGAATGGATGTGAGAGAATGTGAAAGGAAGTGAGGGAAGGTGAAAGAAAGAGAGGGAAGGTGATAGGAAATGAGTGGAGGTGAAAGGAAGTGAGGGGATGTTAAAGGAAGTGAGGGGATGTGAAAGGAAGTGAGGGAAGGTGAAAGGATGTAGGGGAGGTGAAAGAAAGAGAGGGGAGGTGAAAGAAAGAGAAAGGAGGTTGAAAGGAAGTGAGGGGAGGTGAAAGGAAGTGAGGGGAGGTGAAAAGAAGTGAGGGAAGGTGAAAGGAAGTAAAGGGAGGCGAAAGAAAGTGAGGGGAGGTGAAAGGAAGCGAGGGCAGATGAAAGAAAGTGAGGGGTGTGGAAATGAAATGAGGGGAGGTGAAGGAACTGAGGGAAGGTGAAAGAAAGAGAGGGGTGGAGAAAGGAAGCGAGGGGAGATGAAAGAAAGTGAGGGGTGGGGAAATGAAGTGAGGGGAGGTGAAAGGAACTGAGGGGAGGAGAAAGGAAGTGAGGGGAGGTGAATGGAAGTGTGGGACGGCGAAAAGAAGTGAGGGGAGATGAAAGGAAGTGTGGGGAGGTGAAAGGAAATGAGGGGATGTTAAAGGAAGTAAGGGGAGGTGAAAGGAATTGAGAGGATCTTAAAGCAAGTAAGGGGAGGTGAAAGGAAGTGAGGGGAGGTGAAAGGAAGTGAGGGGAGGTGAAAAGAAGTGAGGGGAGGTGAAAGGAAGTAAAGGGAGGTGAAAGAAAGTGAGGGGAGGTGAACGGAAGTGAGGAGAGGTGAAAACAAGTGAGCGGAGGTGAAAGGAATAAAGGGGAGGTGAAAGGAAGTAAGGGGAGGTAAAAGGAAGTGAGAGAATGTGAAAGGAAGTGAGGGGAGGTGAAAGAAAGTGAGGGGAGGTGAAAGGAAGTGAGGGGAGGTGTAAGGAAGCGAGGGGAGATGAAAGAAAGTGAGGGGAGGTGAAATGAAGTGAGGGTTAGGTGAGGGGAAGTGAAATGAAGAGAGGGGAGGTGAATGGAAGTGAGGGGAGGTGAAAGGAAGTGAGGGTGGTGAAATGAAGTGAGGGGAGGTGAAAGGAAATGAGGGGAGGTGAAAGGAAGTAAGGAGAGGTGAAAGGAAGTGAGGGGAGGTGAAATGAAGTGAGATGAGGTGATAGGAAGTTAGGAGAGGTGAAAGGAAGTAAGGGGAGGTGAAAGAAAGAGAGGGTGGTGAAAGGAAGTGAGGGGAGGTGAAAGGAAGTGAGGGGAGGTGAAAGGAAGTGAGGGGAGGCGAAAGGAAGTGAGGGGAGGTGAATGGAAGTGAGGGGATGTTAAAGGAAGTAAGGACAGACAGACAGACAGACAAACGACTTTATTAGGGCGAAATTGAGACTATGTAGTCCCTTCTTACATTTAACCCTTTCGTCATATAAGTAATTACAATATTTACAAAATAAGAGGAGTTAATTACATACAGATTTAACAAAATACAAATTAATTACAAGTTAATATATTTGTTAGTAGATAACAGAGCATTACCAAAGAATGTTAGTTTTGTGGGACACAAAAACTGTGTATTGGTTATGTTTTAACACAGAAAAATTCCCACTGCGGAAAACACCTACGAAGAGAAGAGAGGTTTAAAAAACCGCGAAAATTCCTAAATAGTTCAGGAGAAGGAAAAGAAAAAAAAATCAATAATATGAGAAACAGAGAGAAAAAAACATTCATAAATACAAACATATGTACATAAATTTATATCCATATGAGGGAGGGGGGTAAGAGGGGATCAGGGATTGTAGGGTAAGGTATGCCTGGGAGATTACATTGTCATTATGATACAGGAAAAATAAATAAAATAAAATTATAAATTTATGCCTAATAAGCGCATTCTTGTGACAACATGAAAGAAAAGATCGAGTGTGGTTCAATGCATGGGAAGTGAGAGAAGATGCTTGTAATACAAGCGTTTAAAGTGCTTAGAGATAGAGAGTTTTTTATTAACGTTGGAAGGCCATTCCAGAGTTTACAAGCAGTGACAGTAAAGGATTTGTTGTAAATTTCTGTTCTATGAAGTGGAGTTAGTAGCTTATCACATCCTCTGGTATTGCAACGGTGAACTGTATTAATGGTGACAAAATTAGATGAAAGATAACAAGGGATGTTGTTATTTAGAATTTGATACAATAGAGAGAGAAGGTGAAGGTTTCTTCGGGAATCAAGTTTTAGCCAGGAGAGTCGACGGAAATATTCTGAGACATGGTCAGATTTTTTAAGATTAAATATGAATCTGATGCAGGCGTTATGAGAACGTTGTAGCTTAATGGCGAGTTCCTTTGATAAGTCCTGGTATACAACATCACAATAATCGAAGTGAGGAAAAATTAGGGAGGTCACTAGCTGTATTTTTAGTGACGAGGGAAGAATGTTAACGAGAGGCCTTAGAGTGTGTAAGGAGGAGTTTACTGTCTTGCATATTTTTATTATATGATTATTCCAGGTGAGCGTTTCATTAATTAGAATCCCGAGATTTTTTCGATTTTGCAATAGGGTATAACTGAGCCGTTCAAGGTAAATTGAAGTGAGGGGAGGTGAAAGGAAGTGAGGGGAGGTGAAAGGAAGTGAGGGGAGGTGAAAGGAAGTAAGGGGAGGTGAAAGAAAGAGAGGGGAGGTGAAAGGAAGTAAGGGGAGGTGAAAGCAAGTAAGGGGAGGTAAAAGGAAGTGAGAGAATGTGAAAAGAAGTGAAGGGAGGTGAAAAAAAGTGCGGGGAGGTGAAAGGAAGTGAGGGGAGGTTAAAGGAAGCAAGAGAAGATGAAAGAAAGTGAGGGGAGGTGAAATGAAGTGAGGGGAGGTGAAAGGAAGTGAGGGGAGATGAAAGGAAGCGAAGGGAGGTGAAAGAATGTGAAGGTAGTTGAAATGAAGTGAGGGGAGGTGAAAGGAAGTGAGTGAAGTTGAAAGGAAGAGAGGGGAGGTGAAAGGAAGTGAGGGGAGGTGAAAGGAAGTGAGGGGAGGTGAAAGGAAGTGAGGGGAGGTGAAAAGAAGTGAGGGGAGGTGAAAGGAAGTAAGGGGAGGTAAAAGGAAGTGAGAGAATGTGAAAGGAAGTGAGGGGAGGTGAAAGGAAGTGAAGGGAGGCGAAAGGAAGTGAGGGGAATTAAATGGAAGTGAGGGGATGTTAAAAGTAGTAAGAAGAGGTGAAAGGAAGTGAGGGGAGGTGAAAGGAAGTGAGGGGAGGTGAAATGAAGTGAGGGGAGGTGAAAGGAAATGAGGGGTGGTAAAAGGAAGTGAGGGGAGGTGAAAGAAAGTGAGGGGAGGTGAAAGGAAGTGAGGGGAGGTGAAAGGAAGTGGGAGGAGGTGAAAGAAAGTGAGGGTAGGTGAAAGGAAGTAAGGGGAGGTAAAAGGAGGTGAGAGAATGTGAAAGGAAGTGAGGGAAGGTGAATGAAAGAGAGAAGAGGTGATAGGAAATGAGGGGAGGTGAAAGGAAGTGAAGGAAGTTGAAAGATAGTGAGGGGAGGTGAAAGGAAGTGAGGGGAGGTGGAAGGAAGTGAGCGGAGGTGAAAGGAAGTGAGAGTAGGTGAAAGGAAGTGAGGGGAGGTGAATGGAAGAGAGGGAAGGTGAAAGGAAGTGAGGGGAGGTGAAAGGAAGTGAGTATAGGTGAAAGGAAGTGAGGGGAGGCGAAAGGAAGTGAGGGGAAGTGAATGGAAGTGAGGGGATGTTAAAGGTAGTAAAAGGAGATGAAAGGAAGTGAGGGGAGGTGAAAGAAAGTGAGTGGAGGTGAAAGGAAGTGAGGGGAGGTGAAAGGAAGTGAGGGGAGGCGAAAAGAAGTAAAGGGAGGTGAATGGAAATGAGAGAATGTGAAAGGAAGAGAGGGAAGGTGAAAGAAAGAGAGGGGAGGTGAAAGGAAATGAGGGGAGGTGAAAGGAAATGAGGGGATGTTAAAGGAAGTGAGGGGAGGTGAAAGGAAGTGAAAGGAGGTGAAAGGAAGAAAGGGGAGGTGAAAGAAAGAGAGGGGAGGTGAAAGGAAGTGAGCGGAGGTAAAAGGAAGTGAGGGGAGGTGTAAAGAAGTGAGGGAAGGTGAAAGGAAGTAAGGGGAGATAAAAGGAAGTGAGAGAATGTGAAAGGAAGTGAGGGGAGGTGAAAGAAAGTAAGGGGAGGTGAAAGGAAGTGAGGGGAGGTGAAAAAAAGTGAGTGGAGGTGAAAGGAAGTAAGGGGAGGTGAAGGAAAGAGAAAGGAGGTAAAGGAAGTGAAGGGAGGTGAAAGGAAGTGAGGGGAGTTTAAAAGAAGTGAGGGGAGGTGAAAGGAAGTAAGGGGAGGTAGTGAGGGGAGGTGAAAGGAAGCGAGGGGAGATGAAAGAAAGTGAGGGGTGAGGAAATGAAGTGAGGGGAGGTGAAGGAACTGAGGGAAGGTGAAAGAAAGAGAGGGGAGGTGAAAGGAAATGAGGGGAGGTGAAAGGAAATGAGAGGAGGTGAAATGAAGTGAGAGAAAGTGAAAGGAACTGAGGGGAGGAGAAAGGAAGTGAGGGGAGGTGAAAAGAAGTGAGGGGTGGCGACAGCAAGTGAGGGGAGGTGAAAGGAAGTGAGGGGATGCGAATGGATGTGAGAGAATGTGAAAGGAAGTGAGGGAAGGTGAAAGAAAGAGAGGGAAGGAGATAGGAAATGAGTGGAGGTGAAAGGAAATGAGGGGATGTTAAAGGAAGTGAGGGGATGTGAAAGGAAGTGAGGGAAGGTGAAAGGATGTAGGGGAGGTGAAAGAAAGAGAGGGGAGGTGAAAGAAAGAGAAAGGAGGTGAAAGGAAGTGAGGGGAGGTGAAAGGAAGTGAGGGGAGGTGAAAGGAAGTAAGGGGAGGTGAAAGAAAGAGAGGGAGGTGAAAGGAAGTAAGGGGAGGTGAAAGCAAGTAAGGGGAGGTAAAAGGAAGTGAGAGAATGTGAAAAGAAGTGAAGGGAGGTGAAAAAAAGTGCGGGGAGGTTAAAGGAAGTGAGGGGAGGTTAAAGGAAGCAAGAGAAGATGAAAGAAAGTGAGGGGAGGTGAAATGAAGTGAGGGGAGGTGAAAGGAAGTGAGGGGAGATGAAAGGAAGCGAAGGGAGGTGAAAGAATGTGAAGGTAGTTGAAATGAAGTGAGGGGAGGTGAAAGGAAGTGAGTGAAGTTGAAAGGAAGAGAGGGGGAGGTGAAAGGAAGTGAGGGGAGGTGAAAGGAAGTGAGGGGAGGTGAAAGGAAGTGAGGGGAGTTGAAAAGAAGTGAGGGGAGGTGAAAGGAAGTAAGGGGAGGTAAAAGGAAGTGAGAGAATGTGAAAGGAAGTGAGGGGAGGTGAAAGGAAGTGAAGGGAGGCGAAAGGAAGTGAGGGGAATAAAATGGAAGTGAGGGGATGTTAAAAGAAGTAAGAAGAGGTGAAAGGAAGTGAGGGGAGGTGAAAGGAAGTGAGGGGAGGTGAAATGAAGTGAGGGGAGGTGAAAGGAAATGAGGGGTGGTAAAAGGAAGTGAGGGGAGGTGAAAGAAAGTGAGGGGAGGTGAAAGGAAGTGAGGGGAGGTGAAAGGAAGTGGGAGGAGGTGAAAGAAAGTGAGGGTAGGTGAAAGGAAGTAAGGGGAAGTAAAAGGAGGTGAGAGAATGTGAAAGGAAGTGAGGGAAGGTGAATGAAAGAGAGAAGAGGTGATAGGAAATGAGGGGAGGTGAAAGGAAGTGAAGGAAGTTGAAAGATAGTGAGGGGAGGTGAAAGGATGTGAGGGGAGGTGGAAGGAAGTGAGTGGAGGTGAAAGGAAGTGAGAGTAGGTGAAAGGAAGTGAGGGGAGGTGAATGGAAGAGAGGGAATGTGAAAGGAAGTGAGGGGAGGTGATAGGAAGTGAGTATAGTTGAAAGGAAGTGAGGGGAGGCGAAAGGAAGTGAGGGGAAGTGAATGGAAGTGAGGGGATGTTAAAGGTAGTAAAAGGAGATGAAAGGAAGTGAGTGGAGGTGAAAGAAAGTGAGGGGAGTTGAAAGGAAGTGAGGGGAGGTGAAAGGAAGTGAGGGGAGGCGAAAAGAAGTGAAGGGAGGTGAATGGAAATGAGAGAATGTGAAAGGAAGAGAGGGAAGGTGAAAGAAAGAGAGGGGAGGTGAAAGGAAATGAGGGGAGGTGAAAGGAAATGAGGGGATGTTAAGGAAGTGAGGGGAGGTGAAAGGAAGTGAAAGGAGGTGAAAGGAAGAAAGGGGAGGTGAAAGAAAGAGAGGGAGGTGAAAGGAAGTGAGCGGAGGTAAAAGGAAGTGAGGGGAGGTGTAAAGAAGTGAGGGAAGGTGAAAGGAAGTAAGGGGAGATAAAAGGAAGTGAGAGAATGTGAAAGGAAGTGAGGGGAGGTGAAAGAAAGTAAGGGGAGGTGAAAGGAAGTGAGTGGAGGTGAAAAAAAGTGAGTGGAGGTGAAAGGAAGTAAGGGGAGGTGAAGGAAAGAGAAAGGAGGTAAAGGAAGTGAAGGGAGGTGAAAGGAAGTGAGGGGAGTTTAAAAGAAGTGAGGGGAGGTGAAAGGAAGTAAGGGGAGGTGAAAGAAAGTGAGGGGAGTTGAAAGGAAGCGAGGGGAGATGAAAGAAAGTGAGGGGTGAGGAAATGAAGTGAGGGGAGGTGAAGGAACTGAGGGAAGGTGAAAGAAAGAGAGGGGAGGTGAAAGGAAATGAGGGGAGGTGAAAGGAAATGAGGGGAGGTGAAATGAAGTGAGAGAAAGTGAAAGGAACTGAGGGGAGGAGAAAGGAAGTGAGGGGAGGTGAAAAGAAGTGAGGGGTGGCGACAGCAAGTGAGGGGAGGTGAAAGGAAGTGAGGGGATGCGAATGGATGTGAGAGAATGTGAAAGGAAGTGAGGGAAGGTGAAAGAAAGAGAAAGAAGGTGATAGGAAATGAGTGGAGGTGAAAGGAAGTGAGGGGATGTTAAAGGAAGTGAGGGGATGTGAAAGGAAGTGAGGGAAGGTGAAAGGATGTAGGGGAGGTGAAAGAAAGAGAGGGGAGGTGAAAGAAAGAGAAAGGAGGTGAAAAAATGTGAGGGGAGGTGAAAGGAAGTGAGGGGAGGTGAAAAGAAGTGAGGGAAGGTGAAAGGAAGTAAAGGGAGGCGAAAGAAAGTGAGGGGAGGTGAAAGGAAGCGAGGGCAGATGAAAGAAAGTGAGGGGTGTGGAAATGAAATGAGGGGAGGTGAAGGAACTGAGGGAAGGTGAAAGAAAGAGAGGGGTGGAGAAAGGAAATGAGGGGAGGTGAAAGGAAATGAGGGGAGGTGAAATGAAGTGAGGGGTGGTGAAAGAAACGGAGGGGAGGAGAAAGGAAGTGAGGGGAGGTGAAAGGAAGTGGGGGGAGATAAAAGGATGTGAGAGAATGTGAAAGGAAGTGAGGGAAGATTAAAGAAAGTAAGGGGAGGTGAAAGGAAGTGAGGGGAGGTGAAAGGAAGTGAGTGGAGGTGAAAGAAAGAGAAAGGAGGTGAAAGGAAGTGAGGGGAGGTGAAAGGAAGTGATGGGAGGTGAAAAGAAGTGAGGGAAGGTGAAAGAAAGTAACGGGAGGCGAAAGAAAGTGAGGGGAGGTGAAAGGAAGTGAGGGGCGGCGAAAGGAAGTGAGGGGTGGTGAAAGGAAGTGAGGGGAGGTGAAAGGAAATGAGGGGATTATAAAGGAAGTAAAAGGAGGTGAAAGGAATTCAGGGGATGTTAAAGGAAGTAAGGGGTGGTGAAAGGAAGTGAGGGGAGTTGAAAGGAAGTGAGGGGAGGAGAAAGGAATTAAGGGGAGGTGAAAGGAGGTCAGAGAATGTGACAGGAAGTGAGGGAAGGTGAAAGAAAGAAAGGGGAGGTGAAAGGAAGTGGGGGCAGGTGAAAGGAAGATAGGGGAGGCGAAAGGAAGTGAGGGGATGTGAATTGAAGTGAGAGAATGTGAAAGGAAATGAGGGAAGGTGAAAGAAAGAGAGGGGAGGTGATAGGAAATGAGTGGAGGTGAAAGGAAGTGAAAAAAGGTGAAAAGAAGTAAGAGGAGGTGAAAGAAAGAGAGGGGAGGTAAAAGGAAGTGAGCGGAGGTGAAAGGAAGTGAGGGAAGGTGAAAAGAAGTGAGAGGAGGTGAAAGGAAGTAAGGGGAGATAAAGGAAGTGAGAGAATGTGAAAGGAAGTGAGGGAAGATGAAAGAAAGTAAGGGGATTTGAAAGGAAGTGAAGGGAGGTGAAAGGAAGTGAGGGGAGGTGAAAGGAAGTGATGGGAGGTGAAAAGAAGTGAGGGAAGGTGAAAGGAAGTAAAGGGAGGCGAAAGAAAGTGAGGGGAGGTGAAAGGAAGCGAGGGGAGATGAAAGAAAGTGAGGGGTGTGGAAATGAAATGAGGGGAGGTGAAGGAACTGAGGGAAGGTGAAAGAAAGAGAGTGGTGGTGAATGGAAATGAGGGGAGGTGAAAGGAAGTGAGGGGTGGTGAAATGAAGTGAGGGGTGGTGAAAGGAACTGAGGGGAGGAGAAAGGAAGTGAGGGGAGGTGAAAGGAAGTGAGGGGAGGTGAATGGAAGTGAGGGGGGGCGAAAGGAAGTGAGGGGTGGTGAAAGGAAGTGAGGGGTGGTGAAAAGAAAGAGGGGTGGTGAAAGGAAGTAAAGGGAGTTGAAAGAAAGTGAGGGGAGGTGAAAGGAAGTGAGGAGAGGTGAAAAGAAGTGAGCGGAGGTGAAAGGAATAAAGGGGAGGTGAAAGGAAGTAAGGGGAGGGAAAAGAAAGTGAGAGAATGTAAAAGGAAGTGAGGGGAGGTGAAAGAAAGTGAGGGGAGGTGAAAGGAAGTGAGGGGAGGTGTAAGGAAGCGAGGGGAGTTGAAAGAAAGTGAGGGGAGGTGAAATGAAATGAGGGTTAGGTGAAAGGAAGTGGGGGAAGTGAAAGGAAGAGAGGGGAGGTGAAAAAAAGTAAGGGGAGGTGAAAGGAAGTGAGGGGAGGTGAAATGAAGTGAGGGGTGGTGAAAGGAAGTGAGGGGAGGTGAAATGAAGTGCGGGGATGTGAAAGGAACTGAGGGGAGGTGAATGGAAGTGAGGGGATGTTAAAGGAAATAAGGGTAGGTGAAAGGATGTGAGGGGAGGTGAAAGGAAATGAGGGGAGGTGAAAGGAAGTGAGGGGAGGTGAAAGGAAGTGAAAGGAGGTGAAAAGAAGTGAGGGGAGGGAAAAGGACGTAAGGGGAGGTAAAAGGACGTGAGAGAATGTGAAAGGAATTGAGGGGAGTTGAAAGGAAGTGAGAGGAGGTGAAAGAAAGTGAGGGGAGGTGAAAGGAAGTAAGGGGAGGTAAAAGTAGGTAAGAGAATGTGTAAGGTAGTGAGGGAAGGTGAAAGAAGGTGAAAGGAGGTGAAAGGAAGCGAGGTGAGGTGAAAGGAAGTGTGAGGAGGTGTAAGGAAGCGATGGGAGATGAAAGAAAGTGAGCAGAGGTGAAATGAAGCGAGGGGAGGTGAAAAATTGAGGGGAGGTGAAAGGAAGTGAGGGGAGGTGTAATGAAGTGAGGGGAGGTGAAAGGAAGTAAGGGGAGATAAAAGGAAGTGAGAGAATGTGAAAGGAAGTGAGGGGAGGTGAAAGAAAGTAAGGGGAGGTGAAAGGAAGTGAGGGGAGGTGAAAAAAAGTGAGTGGAGGTGAAAGGAAGTAAGGGGAGGTGAAGGAAAGAGAAAGGAGGTAAAGGAAGTGAAGGGAGGTGAAAGGAAGTGAGGGGAGTTTAAAAGAAGTGAGGGGAGGTGAAAGGAAGTAAGGGGAGGTGAAAGAAAGTGAGGGGAGGTGAAAGGAAGCGAGGGGAGATGAAAGAAAGTGAGGGGTGAGGAAATGAAGTGAGGGGAGGTGAAGGAACTGAGGGAAGGTGAAAGAAAGAGAGGGGAGGTGAAAGGAAATGAGGGGAGGTGAAAGGAAATGAGAGGAGGTGAAATGAAGTGAGAGAAAGTGAAAGGAACTGAGGGGAGGAGAAAGGAAGTGAGGGGAGGTGAAAAGAAGTGAGGGGTGGCGACAGCAAGTGAGGGGAGGTGAAAGGAAGTGAGGGGATGCGAATGGATGTGAGAGAATGTGAAAGGAAGTGAGGGAAGGTGAAAGAAAGAGAGGGAAGGAGATAGGAAATGAGTGGAGGTGAAAGGAAATGAGGGGATGTTAAAGGAAGTGAGGGGATGTGAAAGGAAGTGAGGGAAGGTGAAAGGATGTAGGGGAGGTGAAAGAAAGAGAGGGGAGGTGAAAGAAAGAGAAAGGAGGTGAAAGGAAGTGAGGGGAGGTGAAAGGAAGTGAGGGGAGGTGAAAGGAAGTAAGGGGAGGTGAAAGAAAGAGAGGGAGGTGAAAGGAAGTAAGGGGAGGTGAAAGCAAGTAAGGGGAGGTAAAAGGAAGTGAGAGAATGTGAAAAGAAGTGAAGGGAGGTGAAAAAAAGTGCGGGGAGGTTAAAGGAAGTGAGGGGAGGTTAAAGGAAGCAAGAGAAGATGAAAGAAAGTGAGGGGAGGTGAAATGAAGTGAGGGGAGGTGAAAGGAAGTGAGGGGAGATGAAAGGAAGCGAAGGGAGGTGAAAGAATGTGAAGGTAGTTGAAATGAAGTGAGGGGAGGTGAAAGGAAGTGAGATGAAGTTGAAAGGAAGAGAGGGGAGGTGAAAGGAAGTGAGGGGAGGTGAAAGGAAGTGAGGGGAGGTGAAAGGAAGTGAGGGGAGTTGAAAAGAAGTGAGGGGAGGTGAAAGGAAGTAAGGGGAGGTAAAAGGAAGTGAGAGAATGTGAAAGGAAGTGAGGGGAGGTGAAAGGAAGTGAAGGGAGGCGAAAGGAAGTGAGGGGAATAAAATGGAAGTGAGGGGATGTTAAAAGAAGTAAGAAGAGGTGAAAGGAAGTGAGGGGAGGTGAAAGGAAGTGAGGGGAGGTGAAATGAAGTGAGGGGAGGTGAAAGGAAATGAGGGGTGGTAAAAGGAAGTGAGGGGAGGTGAAAGAAAGTGAGGGGAGGTGAAAGGAAGTGAGGGGAGGTGAAAGGAAGTGGGAGGAGGTGAAAGAAAGTGAGGGTAGGTGAAAGGAAGTAAGGGGAAGTAAAAGGAGGTGAGAGAATGTGAAAGGAAGTGAGGGAAGGTGAATGAAAGAGAGAAGAGGTGATAGGAAATGAGGGGAGGTGAAAGGAAGTGAAGGAAGTTGAAAGATAGTGAGGGGAGGTGAAAGGAAGTGAGGGGAGGTGGAAGGAAGTGAGTGGAGGTGAAAGGAAGTGAGAGTAGGTGAAAGGAAGTGAGGGGAGGTGAATGGAAGAGAGGGAAGGTGAAAGGAAGTGAGGGGAGGTGAAAGGAAGTGAGTATAGGTGAAAGGAAGTGAGGGGAGGCGAAAGGAAGTGAGGGGAAGTGAATGGAAGTGAGGGGATGTTAAAGGTAGTAAAAGGAGATGAAAGGAAGTGAGTGGAGGTGAAAGAAAGTGAGGGGAGTTGAAAGGAAGTGAGGGGAGGTGAAAGGAAGTGAGGGGAGGCGAAAAGAAGTGAAGGGAGGTGAATGGAAATGAGAGAATGTGAAAGGAAGAGAGGGAAGGTGAAAGAAAGAGAGGGGAGGTGAAAGGAAATGAGGGGAGGTGAAAGGAAATGAGGGGATGTTAAAGGAAGTGAGGGGAGGTGAAAGGAAGTGAAAGGAGGTGAAAGGAAGAAAGGGGAGGTGAAAGAAAGAGAGGGGAGGTGAAAGGAAGTGAGCGGAGGTAAAAGGAAGTGAGGGGAGGTGTAAAGAAGTGAGGGAAGGTGAAAGGAAGTAAGGGGAGATAAAAGGAAGTGAGAGAATGTGAAAGGAAGTGAGGGGAGGTGAAAGAAAGTAAGGGGAGGTGAAAGGAAGTGAGTGGAGGTGAAAAAAAGTGAGTGGAGGTGAAAGGAAGTAAGGGGAGGTGAAGGAAAGAGAAAGGAGGTAAAGGAAGTGAAGGGAGGTGAAAGGAAGTGAGGGGAGTTTAAAAGAAGTGAGGGGAGGTGAAAGGAAGTAAGGGGAGGTGAAAGAAAGTGAGGGGAGTTGAAAGGAAGCGAGGGGAGATGAAAGAAAGTGAGGGGTGAGGAAATGAAGTGAGGGGAGGTGAAGGAACTGAGGGAAGGTGAAAGAAAGAGAGGGGAGGTGAAAGGAAATGAGGGGAGGTGAAAGGAAATGAGGGGAGGTGAAATGAAGTGAGAGAAAGTGAAAGGAACTGAGGGGAGGAGAAAGGAAGTGAGGGGAGGTGAAAAGAAGTGAGGGGTGGCGACAGCAAGTGAGGGGAGGTGAAAGGAAGTGAGGGGATGCGAATGGATGTGAGAGAATGTGAAAGGAAGTGAGGGAAGGTGAAAGAAAGAGAAAGAAGGTGATAGGAAATGAGTGGAGGTGAAAGGAAGTGAGGGGATGTTAAAGGAAGTGAGGGGATGTGAAAGGAAGTGAGGGAAAGTGAAAGGATGTAGGGGAGGTGAAAGAAAGAGAGGGGAGGTGAAAGAAAGAGAAAGGAGGTGAAAAAATGTGAGGGGAGGTGAAAGGAAGTGAGGGGAGGTGAAAAGAAGTGAGGGAAGGTGAAAGGAAGTAAAGGGAGGCGAAAGAAAGTGAGGGGAGGTGAAAGGAAGCGAGGGCAGATGAAAGAAAGTGAGGGGTGTGGAAATGAAATGAGGGGAGGTGAAGGAACTGAGGGAAGGTGAAAGAAAGAGAGGGGTGGAGAAAGGAAATGAGGGGAGGTGAAAGGAAATGAGGGGAGGTGAAATGAAGTGAGGGGTGGTGAAAGAAACGGAGGGGAGGAGAAAGGAAGTGAGGGGAGGTGAAAGGAAGTGGGGGGAGATAAAAGGATGTGAGAGAATGTGAAAGGAAGTGAGGGAAGATTAAAGAAAGTAAGGGGAGGTGAAAGGAAGTGAGGGGAGGTGAAAGGAAGTGAGTGGAGGTGAAAGAAAGAGAAAGGAGGTGAAAGGAAGTGAGGGGAGGTGAAAGGAAGTGATGGGAGGTGAAAAGAAGTGAGGGAAGGTGAAAGAAAGTAACGGGAGGCGAAAGAAAGTGAGGGGAGGTGAAAGGAAGTGAGGGGCGGCGAAAGGAAGTGAGGGGTGGTGAAAGGAAGTGAGGGGAGGTGAAAGGAAATGAGGGGATTATAAAGGAAGTAAAAGGAGGTGAAAGGAATTCAGGGGATGTTAAAGGAAGTAAGGGGTGGTGAAAGGAAGTGAGGGGAGTTGAAAGGAAGTGAGGGGAGGAGAAAGGAATTAAGGGGAGGTGAAAGGAGGTCAGAGAATGTGACAGGAAGTGAGGGAAGGTGAAAGAAAGAAAGGGGAGGTGAAAGGAAGTGGGGGCAGGTGAAAGGAAGATAGGGGAGGCGAAAGGAAGTGAGGGGATGTGAATTGAAGTGAGAGAATGTGAAAGGAAATGAGGGAAGGTGAAAGAAAGAGAGGGGAGGTGATAGGAAATGAGTGGAGGTGAAAGGAAGTGAAAAAAGGTGAAAAGAAGTAAGAGGAGGTGAAAGAAAGAGAGGGGAGGTAAAAGGAAGTGAGCGGAGGTGAAAGGAAGTGAGGGAAGGTGAAAAGAAGTGAGAGGAGGTGAAAGGAAGTAAGGGGAGATAAAAGGAAGTGAGAGAATGTGAAAGGAAGTGAGGGAAGATGAAAGAAAGTAAGGGGATTTGAAAGGAAGTGAAGGGAGGTGAAAGGAAGTGAGGGGAGGTGAAAGGAAGTGATGGGAGGTGAAAAGAAGTGAGGGAAGGTGAAAGGAAGTAAAGGGAGGCGAAAGAAAGTGAGGGGAGGTGAAAGGAAGCGAGGGGAGATGAAAGAAAGTGAGGGGTGTGGAAATGAAATGAGGGGAGGTGAAGGAACTGAGGGAAGGTGAAAGAAAGAGAGTGGTGGTGAATGGAAATGAGGGGAGGTGAAAGGAAGTGAGGGGTGGTGAAATGAAGTGAGGGGTGGTGAAAGGAACTGAGGGGAGGAGAAAGGAAATGAGGGGAGGTGAAAGGAAGTGAGGGGAGGTGAATGGAAGTGAGGGGGGGCGAAAGGAAGTGAGGGGTGGTGAAAGGAAGTGAGGGGTGGTGAAAAGAAAGAGGGGTGGTGAAAGGAAGTAAAGGGAGTTGAAAGAAAGTGAGGGGAGGTGAAAGGAAGTGAGGAGAGGTGAAAAGAAGTGAGCGGAGGTGAAAGGAATAAAGGGGAGGTGAAAGGAAGTAAGGGGAGGGAAAAGAAAGTGAGAGAATGTAAAAGGAAGTGAGGGGAGGTGAAAGAAAGTGAGGGGAGGTGAAAGGAAGTGAGGGGAGGTGTAAGGAAGCGAGGGGAGTTGAAAGAAAGTGAGGGGAGGTGAAATGAAATGAGGGTTAGGTGAAAGGAAGTGGGGGAAGTGAAAGGAAGAGAGGGGAGGTGAAAAAAAGTAAGGGGAGGTGAAAGGAAGTGAGGGGAGGTGAAATGAAGTGAGGGGTGGTGAAAGGAAGTGAGGGGAGGTGAAATGAAGTGCGGGGATGTGAAAGGAACTGAGGGGAGGTGAATGGAAGTGAGGGGATGTTAAAGGAAATAAGGGTAGGTGAAAGGATGTGAGGGGAGGTGAAAGGAAATGAGGGGAGGTGAAAGGAAGTGAGGGGAGGTGAAAGGAAGTGAAAGGAGGTGAAAAGAAGTGAGGGGAGGGAAAAGGACGTAAGGGGAGGTAAAAGGACGTGAGAGAATGTGAAAGGAATTGAGGGGAGTTGAAAGGAAGTGAGAGGAGGTGAAAGAAAGTGAGGGGAGGTGAAAGGAAGTAAGGGGAGGTAAAAGTAGGTAAGAGAATGTGTAAGGTAGTGAGGGAAGGTGAAAGAAGGTGAATGGAGGTGAAAGGAAGCGAGGTGAGGTGAAAGGAAGTGTGAGGAGGTGTAAGGAAGCGATGGGAGATGAAAGAAAGTGAGCAGAGGTGAAATGAAGCGAGGGGAGGTGAAAAATTGAGGGGAGGTGAAAGGAAGTGAGGGGAGGTGTAATGAAGTGAGGGGAGGTGAAAGGAAGTGAGGGGAGGTGTAATGAAGTGAGGGGAGGTGAAAGGAACTGAGGGGAGATAGAAAGGAAGTGAGGGGATATAAAAGAAAGTGAGGGGAGGCGAAAGGATGTGAGGGAAGGAGAATGGAAGTGAGGGGAGGTGAAAGGACGTGAGGGGGGGTGAAATGAAGTGAGACGAGTTGAAAGGAATTTAGGGGAGGAGAAAGGAAATAAGGGGAGGTGAAAGAAAGAGAGGGAGGTGAAAGGAAGTATGGGGTGGTGAAAGGAAGTGAGGGGAGTTGAACGGAAGTGAGGAGAGGTGAAAAGAAGTGAGCGGAGGTGAAAGGAATAAAGGGGAGGTGAAAGGAAGTAAGGGGAGGTAAAAGGAAGTGAGAGAATGTGAAAGGAAGTGAGGGGAGGTGAAAGAAAGTGAGGGGAGGTGAAAGGAAGTGAGGGGAGGTGTAAGGAAGCGAGGGGAGATGAAAGAAAGTGAGGGGAGGTGAAATGAAGTGAGGGTTAGGTGAGGGGAAGTGAAAGGAAGAGAGGGGAGGTGAATGGAAGTGAGGGGAGGTGAAAGGAAGTGAGGGAGGTGAAATGAAGTGAGGGGATGTGAAAGGAACTGAGGGGAGGTGAAAGGAAATGAGGGGATGTAAAAGGAAATGAGGGGAGGTGAAAGGAAGTAAGGAGAGGTGAAAGGAAGTGAGGGGAGGTGAAAGGAAGCGAGGGCAGATGAAAGAAAGTGAGGGGTGTGGAAATGAAATGAGGGGAGGTGAAGGAACTGAGGGAAGGTGAAAGAAAGAGAGGGGTGGAGAAAGGAAATGAGGGGAGGTGAAAGGAAATGAGGGGAGGTGAAATGAAGTGAGGGGTGGTGAAAGAAACGGAGGGGAGGAGAAAGGAAGTGAGGGGAGGTGAAAGGAAGTGGGGGGAGATAAAAGGATGTGAGAGAATGTGAAAGGAAGTGAGGGAAGATTAAAGAAAGTAAGGGGAGGTGAAAGGAAGTGAGGGGAGGTGAAAGGAAGTGAGTGGAGGTGAAAGAAAGAGAAAGGAGGTGAAAGGAAGTGAGGGGAGGTGAAAGGAAGTGATGGGAGGTGAAAAGAAGTGAGGGAAGGTGAAAGAAAGTAACGGGAGGCGAAAGAAAGTGAGGGGAGGTGAAAGGAAGTGAGGGGCGGCGAAAGGAAGTGAGGGGTGGTGAAAGGAAGTGAGGGGAGGTGAAAGGAAATGAGGGGATTATAAAGGAAGTAAAAGGAGGTGAAAGGAATTCAGGGGATGTTAAAGGAAGTAAGGGGTGGTGAAAGGAAGTGAGGGGAGTTGAAAGGAAGTGAGGGGAGGAGAAAGGAATTAAGGGGAGGTGAAAGGAGGTCAGAGAATGTGACAGGAAGTGAGGGAAGGTGAAAGAAAGAAAGGGGAGGTGAAAGGAAGTGGGGGCAGGTGAAAGGAAGATAGGGGAGGCGAAAGGAAGTGAGGGGATGTGAATTGAAGTGAGAGAATGTGAAAGGAAATGAGGGAAGGTGAAAGAAAGAGAGGGGAGGTGATAGGAAATGAGTGGAGGTGAAAGGAAGTGAAAAAAGGTGAAAAGAAGTAAGAGGAGGTGAAAGAAAGAGAGGGGAGGTAAAAGGAAGTGAGCGGAGGTGAAAGGAAGTGAGGGAAGGTGAAAAGAAGTGAGAGGAGGTGAAAGGAAGTAAGGGGAGATAAAAGGAAGTGAGAGAATGTGAAAGGAAGTGAGGGAAGATGAAAGAAAGTAAGGGGATTTGAAAGGAAGTGAAGGGAGGTGAAAGGAAGTGAGGGGAGGTGAAAGGAAGTGATGGGAGGTGAAAAGAAGTGAGGGAAGGTGAAAGGAAGTAAAGGGAGGCGAAAGAAAGTGAGGGGAGGTGAAAGGAAGCGAGGGGAGATGAAAGAAAGTGAGGGGTGTGGAAATGAAATGAGGGGAGGTGAAGGAACTGAGGGAAGGTGAAAGAAAGAGAGTGGTGGTGAATGGAAATGAGGGGAGGTGAAAGGAAGTGAGGGGTGGTGAAATGAAGTGAGGGGTGGTGAAAGGAACTGAGGGGAGGAGAAAGGAAATGAGGGGAGGTGAAAGGAAGTGAGGGGAGGTGAATGGAAGTGAGGGGGGGCGAAAGGAAGTGAGGGGTGGTGAAAGGAAGTGAGGGGTGGTGAAAAGAAAGAGGGGTGGTGAAAGGAAGTAAAGGGAGTTGAAAGAAAGTGAGGGGAGGTGAAAGGAAGTGAGGAGAGGTGAAAAGAAGTGAGCGGAGGTGAAAGGAATAAAGGGGAGGTGAAAGGAAGTAAGGGGAGGGAAAAGAAAGTGAGAGAATGTAAAAGGAAGTGAGGGGAGGTGAAAGAAAGTGAGGGGAGGTGAAAGGAAGTGAGGGGAGGTGTAAGGAAGCGAGGGGAGTTGAAAGAAAGTGAGGGGAGGTGAAATGAAATGAGGGTTAGGTGAAAGGAAGTGGGGGAAGTGAAAGGAAGAGAGGGGAGGTGAAAAAAAGTAAGGGGAGGTGAAAGGAAGTGAGGGGAGGTGAAATGAAGTGAGGGGTGGTGAAAGGAAGTGAGGGGAGGTGAAATGAAGTGCGGGGATGTGAAAGGAACTGAGGGGAGGTGAATGGAAGTGAGGGGATGTTAAAGGAAATAAGGGTAGGTGAAAGGATGTGAGGGGAGGTGAAAGGAAATGAGGGGAGGTGAAAGGAAGTGAGGGGAGGTGAAAGGAAGTGAAAGGAGGTGAAAAGAAGTGAGGGGAGGGAAAAGGACGTAAGGGGAGGTAAAAGGACGTGAGAGAATGTGAAAGGAATTGAGGGGAGTTGAAAGGAAGTGAGAGGAGGTGAAAGAAAGTGAGGGGAGGTGAAAGGAAGTAAGGGGAGGTAAAAGTAGGTAAGAGAATGTGTAAGGTAGTGAGGGAAGGTGAAAGAAGGTGAATGGAGGTGAAAGGAAGCGAGGTGAGGTGAAAGGAAGTGTGAGGAGGTGTAAGGAAGCGATGGGAGATGAAAGAAAGTGAGCAGAGGTGAAATGAAGCGAGGGGAGGTGAAAAATTGAGGGGAGGTGAAAGGAAGTGAGGGGAGGTGTAATGAAGTGAGGGGAGGTGAAAGGAAGTGAGGGGAGGTGTAATGAAGTGAGGGGAGGTGAAAGGAACTGAGGGGAGATAGAAAGGAAGTGAGGGGATATAAAAGAAAGTGAGGGGAGGCGAAAGGATGTGAGGGAAGGAGAATGGAAGTGAGGGGAGGTGAAAGGACGTGAGGGGGGGTGAAATGAACTGAGACGAGTTGAAAGGAATTTAGGGGAGGAGAAAGGAAATAAGGGGAGGTGAAAGAAAGAGAGGGAGGTGAAAGGAAGTAAGGGGTGGTGAAAGGAAGTGAGGGGAGTTGAACGGAAGTGAGGAGAGGTGAAAAGAAGTGAGCGGAGGTGAAAGGAATAAAGGGGAGGTGAAAGGAAGTAAGGGGAGGTAAAAGGAAGTGAGAGAATGTGAAAGGAAGTGAGGGGAGGTGAAAGAAAGTGAGGGGAGGTGAAAGGAAGTGAGGGGAGGTGTAAGGAAGCGAGGGGAGATGAAAGAAAGTGAGGGGAGGTGAAATGAAGTGAGGGTTAGGTGAGGGGAAGTGAAAGGAAGAGAGGGGAGGTGAATGGAAGTGAGGGGAGGTGAAAGGAAGTGAGGGAGGTGAAATGAAGTGAGGGGATGTGAAAGGAACTGAGGGGAGGTGAAAGGAAATGAGGGGATGTAAAAGGAAATGAGGGGAGGTGAAAGGAAGTAAGGAGAGGTGAAAGGAAGTGAGGGGAGGTGAAATGAAGTGAGATGAGGTGAAAGGAAGTTAGGGGAGGTGAAAGGAATTAAGGGGAGGTGAAAGAAAGAGAGGGTGGTGAAAGGAAGTGAGGGGAGGTGAAAGGAAGTGAGTGGAGGTGAAAGGAAGTGAGGGGAGGCGAAAGGAAGTGAGGGGAGGTGAATGGAAGCGAGGGGATGTTAAAGGAAGTAAGGGCAGACAGACAGACAGACAAACGACTTTATTAGGGCGAAATTGAGACTATGTAGTCCCTTCTTACATTTAACCCTTTCGTCATATAAGTAATTACAATATTTACAAAATAAGAGGAGTTAATTACATACAGATTTAACAAAATACAAATTAATTACAAGTTAATATATTTGTTAGTAGATAACAGAGCATTACCAAAGAATGTTAGTTTTGTGGGACCAAAAAAACTGTGTATTGGTTATGTTTTAACACAGAAAAATTCCCACTGCGGAAAACACCTACGAAGAGAAGAGAGGTGTAAAAAACCGCGAAAATTCCTAAATAGTTCAGGAAAAGGAAAAGAAAAAAAATCAATAATATGAGAAACAGAGAGAAAAAACATTCATAAATACAAACATATGTACATAAATTTATATCCATATGAGGGAGGGGGGTGAGAGGGGAACAGGGATTGTAGGGTAAGGTATGCCTGGGAGATTACATTGTCATTATGATACAGGAAAAATAAATAAAATAAAATTATAAATTTATGCCTAATAAGCGCATTCTTGTGACAACATGAAAGAAAAGATCGAGTGTGGTTCAATGCATGGGAAGTGAGAGAAGATGCTTGTAATACAAGCGTTTAAAGTGCTTAGAGATAGAGAGTTTTTTATTAACGTTGGAAGGCCATTCCAGAGTTTACAAGCAGTGACAGTAAAGGATTTGTTGTAAATTTCTGTTCTATGAAGTGGAGTTAGTAGCTTATCACATCCTCTGGTATTGCAACGGTGAACTGTATTAATGGTGACAAAATTAGATGAAAGATAACAAGGGATGTTGTTATTTAGAATTTGATACAATAGAGAGAGAAGGTGAAGGTTTCTTCGGGAATCAAGTTTTAGCCAGGAGAGTCGACGGAAATATTCTGAGACATGGTCAGATTTTTTAAGATTAAATATGAATCTGATGCAGGCGTTATGAGAACGTTGTAGCTTAATGGCGAGTTCCTTTGATAAGTCCTGGTATACAACATCACAATAATCGAAGTGAGGAAAAATTAGGGAGGTCACTAGCTGTATTTTTAGTGACGAGGGAAGAATGTTAACGAGAGGCCTTAGAGTGTGTAAGGAGGAGTTTACTGTCTTGCATATTTTTATTATATGATTATTCCAGGTGAGCGTTTCATTAATTAGAATCCCGAGATTTTTTCGATTTTGCAATAGGGTATAACTGAGCCGTTCAAGGTAAATTGAAGTGAGGGGAGGTGAAAGGAAGTGAGGGGAGGTGAAAGGAAGTGAGGGGAGGTGAAAGGAAGTAAGGGGAGGTGAAAGCAAGTAAGGGGAGGTAAAAGGAAGTGAGAGAATGTGAAAAGAAGTGAAGGGAGGTGAAAAAAAGTGCGGGGAGGTGAAAGGAAGTGAGGGGAGGTTAAAGGGAGCAAGAGAAGATGAAAGAAAGTGAGGGGAGGTGAAATGAAGTGAGGGGAGGTGAAAGAAAGTGAGGGGAGGTGAAAGGAAGTCAGAGAATGTGACAGGAAGTGAGGGAAGGTGAAAGAAAGAGAGGGGAGGTGAAAGGAAGTGAGGGGAGTTGAAAGGAAGATAGGGGAGGCGAAAGGAAGTGAGGGGAGGTGAAAGGGAGTGAAAGGAATTGAAAGGAAGTAAGGGGAGGTGAAAGAACGAGAGGGGAGGTAAAAGGAAGTGAGCGGAGGTGAAAGGAAGTGAGGGAAGGTGAAAAGAAGTGAGAGGAGGTGAAAGGAAGTAAGGGGAGATAAAAGGAAGTGAGAGAATGTGAAAGGAAGTGAGGGAAGATGAAAGAAAGTAAGGGGATTTGAAAGGAAGTGAAGGGTGGTGAAAGGAAGTGAGGGGAGGTGAAAGAAAGTGATGGGAGGTGAAAATATGTGAGGGAAGGTGAAAGGAAGTAAAGGGAGGCGAAAGAATGTGAGGTGAGGTGAAAGGAAGCGAGGGGAGATGAAAGAAAGAGAGGGGTGATGAAAGGAAATGAGGGGAGGTGAAAGGAAGTGAGGGGAGGTGAAATGAAGTGAGGGGTGGTGAAAGGAACTGAGGGGAGGAGAAAGGAAATGAAGGGAGGTGAAAGGAAGTGAGGGGAGGTGAATGGAATTGAGGGGCGGCGAAAGGAAGTGAGGGGTGGTGAAAGGAAGTGAGGGGAGGTGAAAGGAAGTGAAAGGAGGTGAAAGGAAGTAAGGGGAGGTGAAAGAAAGAGAGTGGAGGTATAAGGAAGTGAGCGGAGGTGAAAGGAAGTGAGGAGAGGTGAAAAGAAGTGAGAGGAGGTGAAAGGAAGTAAGGGGAGATAAAAGGAAGTGAGAGAATGTGAAAGGAAGTGAGGGAAGATGAAAGAAAGTAAGGGGAGGTGAAAGGAAGTAAGGGGAGGTGAATTGAAGAGAATGGAGGTGAAAGAAAGAGAAAGGAGGTGAAAGGAAGTGAGGGGAGGGGAAAGGAAGTGAGGGGAGGTGAAAAGAAGTGAGGGAAGGTGAAAGGAAATAAAGATAGGCGAAAGAAAGTGAGGGGAGGTGAAAGGAAGCGAGAGGAGATGAAAGAAAGTGAGGGGTGTGGAAATGAAATGAGGGGAGGTGAAGGAACTGAGGGAAGGTGAAAGAAAGAGAGGGGTGTTGAAAGGAAATGAGGGGAGGTGAAAGGAAGTGAGGGGAGGAGAAATGAAGTGAGGGGTGGTGAAAGGAACTGAGGGGAGGAGAAAGGAAGTGAGGGGAGGTGAAAGGAAGTGAGGGGAGGTGAAAGGAATTAAGGGGAGGTGAAAGGAGGTCAGAGAATGTGACAGGAAGTGAGGGAAGGTGAAAGAAAGAAAGGGGAGGTGAAAGGAAGTGGGGGCAGGTGAAAGGAAGATAGGGGAGGCGAAAGGAAGTGAGGGGATGTGAATTGAAGTGAGAGAATGTGAAAGGAAGTGAGGGAAGGTGAAAGAAAGAGAGGGGAGGTGATAGGAAATGAGTGGAGGGGAAAGGAAGTGAAAGGAGGTGAAAGGAAGTAAGAGGAGGTGAAAGAAAGAGAGGGAAGGTAAAAGGAAGTGAGCGGAGGTGAAAGGAAGTGAGGGAAGGTGAAAAGAAGTGAGAGGAGGTGAAAGGAAGTAAGGGGAGATAAAAGGAAGTGAGAGAATGTGAAAGGAAGTGAGGGAAGATGAAAGAAAGTAAGGGGATTTGAAAGGAAGTGAAGGGAGGTGAAAGGAAGTGAGGGGAGGTGAAAGGAAGTGATGGGAGGTGAAAAGAAGTGAGGGAAGGTGAAAGGAAGTAAAGGGAGGCGAAAGAAAGTGAGGGGAGGTGAAAGGAAGCGAGGGGAGATGAAAGAAAGTGAGGGGTGTGGAAATGAAATGAGGGGAGGTGAAGGAACTGAGGGAAGGTGAAAGAAAGAGAGTGGTGGTGAATGGAAATGAGGGGAGGTGAAAGGAAGTGAGGGGTGGTGAAATGAAGTGAGGGGTGGTGAAAGGAACTGAGGGGAGGAGAAAGGAAGTGAGGGGAGGTGAAAGGAAGTGAGGGGAGGTGAATGGAAGTGAGGGGCGGCGAAAGGAAGTGAGGGGTGGTGAAAGGAAGTGAGGGGTGGTAAAAAGAAAGTGGGGTGGTGAAAGGAAGTAAAGGGAGTTGAAAGAAAGTGAGGGGAGGTGAAAGGAAGTGAGGAGAGGTGAAAAGAAGTGAGCGGAGGTGAAAGGAATAAAGGGGAGGTGAAAGGAAGTAAGGGGAGGGAAAAGAAAGTGAGAGAATGTAAAAGGAAGTGAGGGGAGGTGAAAGAAAGTGAGGGGAGGTGAAAGGAAGTGAGGGGAGGTGTAAGGAAGCGAGGGGAGTTGAAAGAAAGTGAGGGGAGGTGAAATGAAATGAGGGTTAGGTGAAAGGAAGTGGGGGGAAGTGAAAGGAAGAGAGGGGAGGTGAAAAAAAGTAAGGGGAGGTGAAAGGAAGTGAGGGGAGGTGAAATGAAGTGAGGGGTGGTGAAAGGAAGTGAGGGGAGGTGAAATGAAGTGCGGGGATGTGAAAGGAACTGAGGGGAGGTGAATGGAAGTGAGGGGATGTTAAAGGAAATAAGGGTAGGTGAAAGGATGTGAGGGGAGGTGAAAGGAAATGAGGGGAGGTGAAAGGAAGTGAGGGGAGGTGAAAGGAAGTGAAAGGAGGTGAAAAGAAGTGAGGGGAGGGAAAAGGACGTAAGGGGAGGTAAAAGGAAGTGAGAGAATGTGAAAGGAATTGAGGGGAGTTGAAAGGAAGTGAGAGGAGGTGAAAGAAAGTGAGGGGAGGTGAAAGGAAGTAAGGGGAGGTAAAAGTAGGTGAGAGAATGTGTAAGGTAGTGAGGGAAGGTGAAAGAAGGTGAGGGGAGGTTAAAGGAAGCGAGGTGAGGTGAAAGGAAGTGTGAGGAGGTGTAAGGAAGCGATGGGAGATGAAAGAAAGTGAGCAGAGGTGAAATGAAGCGAGGGGAGGTGAAAAATTGAGGGGAGGTGAAAGGAAGTGAGGGGAGGTGTAATGAAGTGAGGGGAGGTGAAAGGAAGTGAGGGGAGGTGTAATGAAGTGAGGGGAGGTGAAAGGAACTGAGTGGAGATAGAAAGGAAGTGAGGGGATATAAAAGAAAGTGAGGGGAGGCGAAAGGATGTGAGGGAAGGAGAATGGAAGTGAGGGGAGGTGAAAGGACGTGAGGGGGGGTGAAATGAAGTGAGACGAGTTGAAAGGAATTTAGGGGAGGAGAAAGGAAATAAGGGGAGGTGAAAGAAAGAGAGGGAGGTGAAAGGAAGTATGGGGTGGTGAAAGGAAGTGAGGGGAGTTGAACGGAAGTGAGGAGAGGTGAAAAGAAGTGAGCGGAGGTGAAAGGAATAAAGGGGAGGTGAAAGGAAGTAAGGGGAGGTAAAAGGAAGTGAGAGAATGTGAAAGGAAGTGAGGGGAGGTGAAAGAAAGTGAGGGGAGGTGAAAGGAAGTGAGGGGAGGTGTAAGGAAGCGAGGGGAGATGAAAGAAAGTGAGGGGAGGTGAAATGAAGTGAGGGTTAGGTGAGGGGAAGTGAAAGGAAGAGAGGGGAGGTGAATGGAAGTGAGGGGAGGTGAAAGGAAGTGAGGGAGGTGAAATGAAGTGAGGGGATGTGAAAGGAACTGAGGGGAGGTGAAAGGAAATGAGGGGATGTAAAAGGAAATGAGGGGAGGTGAAAGGAAGTAAGGAGAGGTGAAAGGAAGTGAGGGGAGGTGAAATGAAGTGAGATGAGGTGAAAGGAAGTTAGGGGAGGTGAAAGGAATTAAGGGGAGGTGAAAGAAAGAGAGGGTGGTGAAAGGAAGTGAGGGGAGGTGAAAGGAAGTGAGTGGAGGTGAAAGGAAGTGAGGGGAGGCGAAAGGAAGTGAGGGGAGGTGAATGGAAGCGAGGGGATGTTAAAGGAAGTAAGGGCAGACAGACAGACAGACAAACGACTTTATTAGGGCGAAATTGAGACTATGTAGTCCCTTCTTACATTTAACCCTTTCGTCATATAAGTAATTACAATATTTACAAAATAAGAGGAGTTAATTACATACAGATTTAACAAAATACAAATTAATTACAAGTTAATATATTTGTTAGTAGATAACAGAGCATTACCAAAGAATGTTAGTTTTGTGGGACCAAAAAAACTGTGTATTGGTTATGTTTTAACACAGAAAAATTCCCACTGCGGAAAACACCTACGAAGAGAAGAGAGGTGTAAAAAACCGCGAAAATTCCTAAATAGTTCAGGAAAAGGAAAAGAAAAAAAAATCAATAATATGAGAAACAGAGAGAAAGAACATTCATAAATACAAACATATGTACATAAATTTATATCCATATGAATGAGGGGGGTGAGAGGGGAACAGGGATTGTAGGGTAAGGTATGCCTGGGAGATTACATTGTCATTATGATACAGGAAAAATAAATAAAATAAAATTATAAATTTATGCCTAATAAGCGCATTCTTGTGACAACATGAAAGAAAAGATCGAGTGTGGTTCAATGCATGGGAAGTGAGAGAAGATGCTTGTAATACAAGCGTTTAAAGTGCTTAGAGATAGAGAGTTTTTTATTAACGTTGGAAGGCCATTCCAGAGTTTACAAGCAGTGACAGTAAAGGATTTGTTGTAAATTTCTGTTCTATGAAGTGGAGTTAGTAGCTTATCACATCCTCTGGTATTGCAACGGTGAACTGTATTAATGGTGACAAAATTAGATGAAAGATAACAAGGGATGTTGTTATTTAGAATTTGATACAATAGAGAGAGAAGGTGAAGGTTTCTTCGGGAATCAAGTTTTAGCCAGGAGAGTCGACGGAAATATTCTGAGACATGGTCAGATTTTTTAAGATTAAATATGAATCTGATGCAGGCGTTATGAGAACGTTGTAGCTTAATGGCGAGTTCCTTTGATAAGTCCTGGTATACAACATCACAATAATCGAAGTGAGGAAAAATTAGGGAGGTCACTAGCTGTATTTTTAGTGACGAGGGAAGAATGTTAACGAGAGGCCTTAGAGTGTGTAAGGAGGAGTTTACTGTCTTGCATATTTTTATTATATGATTATTCCAGGTGAGCGTTTCATTAATTAGAATCCCGAGATTTTTTCGATTTTGCAATAGGGTATAACTGAGCCGTTCAAGGTAAATTGAAGTGAGGGGAGGTGAAAGGAAGTGAGGGGAGGTGAAAGGAAGTGAGGGGAGGTGAAAGGAAGTAAGGGGAGGTGAAAGAAAGAGAGGGGAGGTGAAAGGAAGTAAGGGGAGGTGAAAGCAAGTAAGGGGAGGTAAAAGGAAGTGAGAGAATGTGAAAAGAAGTGAAGGGAGGTGAAAAAAAGTGCGGGGAGGTGAAAGGAAGTGAGGGGAGGTTAAAGGAAGCAAGAGAAGATGAAAGAAAGTGAGGGGAGGTGAAATGAAGTGAGGGGAGGTGAAAGGAAGTGAGGGGAGGTGAAAGGAAGTAAGGGGAGGTGAAAGAAAGAGAGGGGAGGTGAAAGGAAGTAAGGGGAGGTGAAAGCAAGTAAGGGGAGGTAAAAGGAAGTGAGAGAATGTGAAAAGAAGTGAAGGGAGGTGAAAAAAAGGGCGGGGAGGTGAAAGGAAGTGAGGGGAGGTTAAAGGGAGCAAGAGAAGATGAAAGAAAGTGAGGGGAGGTGAAATGAAGTGAGGGGAGGTGAAAGGAAGTGAGGGGAGGCGAAAGGAAGTGAGGGGAGGTGAAAGGAAGTGAGGGGAGGTGAAAGGAAGTAAGGGGAGGTGAAAGAAAGAGAGGGGAGGTGAAAGGAAGTAAGGGGAGGTGAAAGCAAGTAAGGGGAGGTAAAAGGAAGTGAGAGAATGTGAAAAGAAGTGAAGGGAGGTGAAAAAAAGTGCGGGGAGGTGAAAGGAAGTGAGGGGAGGTTAAAGGGAGCAAGAGAAGATGAAAGAAAGTGAGGGGAGGTGAAATGAAGTGAGGGGAGGTGAAAGGAAGTGAGGGGAGGTGAAAGGAAGTCAGAGAATGTGACAGGAAGTGAGGGAAGGTGAAAGAAAGAGAGGGGAGATGAAAGAAAGTGAGGGGAGGTGAAAGGAAGATAGGGGAGGCGAAAGGAAGTGAGGGGAGGTGAAAGGGATTGAAAGGAGGTGAAAGGAAGTAAGGGGAGGTGAAAGAAAGAGAGGGGAGGTAAAAGGAAGTGAGCGGAGGTGAAAGGAAGTGAGGGAAGGTGAAAAGAAGTGAGAGGAGGTGAAAGGAAGTAAGGGGAGATAAAAGAAAATGAGAGAATGTGAAAGGAAGTGAGGGAAGATGAAAGAAAGTAAGGGGATTTGAAAGGAAGTGAAGGGTGGTGAAAGGAAGTGAGGGGAGATGAAAGAAAGTGATGGGAGGTGAAAATAAGTGAGGGAAGGTGAAAGGAAGTAAAGGGAGGCGAAAGAAAGTGAGTGGAGGTGAAAGGAAGCGAGGGGAGATGAAAGAAAGAGAGGGGTGATGAAAGGAAATGAGGGGAGGTGAAAGGAAGTGAGGGGAGGTGAAATGAAGTGAGGGGTGGTGAAAGGAACTGAGGGGAGGAGAAAGGAAATGAAGGGAGGTGAAAGGAAGTGAGGGGAGGTGAATGGAATTGAGGGGCGGCGAAAGGAAGTGAGGGGTGGTGAAAGGAAGTGAGGGGAGGTGAAAGGAAGTGAAAGGAGGTGAAAGGAAGTAAGGGGAGGTGAAAGAAAGAGAGGGGAGGTAAAAGGAAGTGAGCGGAGGTGAAAGGAAGTGAGGAGAGGTGAAAAGAAGTGAGAGGAGGTGAAAGGAAGTAAGGGGAGATAAAAGGAAGTGAGAGAATGTGAAAGGAAGTGAGGGAAGATGAAAGAAAGTAAGGGGAGGTGAAAGGAAGTAAGGGGAGGTGAATTGAAGAGAATGGAGGTGAAAGAAAGAGAAAGGAGGTGAAAGGAAGTGAGGGGAGGTGAAAGGAAGTGAGGGGAGGTGAAAAGAAGTGAGGGAAGGTGAAAGGAAATAAAGATAGGCGAAAGAAAGTGAGGGGAGGTGAAAGGAAGCGAGAGGAGATGAAAGAAAGTGAGGGGTGTGGAAATGAAATGAGGGGAGGTGAAGGAACTGAGGGAAGGTGAAAGAAAGAGAGGGGTGTTGAAAGGAAATGAGGGGAGGTGAAAGGAAGTGAGGGGAGGAGAAATGAAGTGAGGGGTGGTAAAAGGAACTGAGGGGAGTAGAAAGGAAGTGAGGGGAGGTGAAAGGAAGTGAGGGGAGGTGAAAGGAATTAAGGGGAGGTGAAAGGAGGTCAGAGAATGTGACAGGAAGTGAGGGAAGGTGAAAGAAAGAAAGGGGAGGTGAAAGGAAGTGGGGGCAGGTGAAAGGAAGATAGGGGAGGCGAAAGGAAGTGATGGGATGTGAATTGAAGTGAGAGAATGTGAAAGGAAGTGAGGGAAGGTGAAAGAAAGAGAGAGGAGGTGATAGGAAATGAGTGGAGGTGTAAGGAAGTGAAAGGAGGTGAAAGGAAGTAAGAGGAGGTGAAAGAAAGAGAGGGGAGGTAAAAGGAATTGAGCGGAGGTGAAAGGAAGTGAGGGAAGGTGAAAAGAAGTGAGAGGAGGTGAAAGGAAGTAAGGGGAGATAAAAGGAAGTGAAAGAATGTGAAAGGAAGTGAGGGAAGATGAAAGAAAGTAAGGGGATTTGACAGGAAGTGAAGGGAGGTGAAAGGAAGTGAGGGGAAGTGAAAGGAAGTGATGGGAGGTGAAAAGAAGTGAGGGAAGGTGAAAGGAAGTAAAGGGAGGCGAAAGAAAGTGAGGGGAGGTGAAAGGAAGCGAGGGGAGATGAAAGAAAGTGAGGGGTGTGGAAATGAAATGAGGGGAGGTGAAGGAACTGAGGGAAGGTGAAAGAAAGAGAGTGGTGGTGAATGGAAATGAGGGGAGGTGAAAGGAAGTGAGGGGTGGTGAAATGAAGTGAGGGGTGGTGAAAGGAACTGAGGGGAGGAGAAAGGAAGTGAGGGGAGGTGAAAGGAAGTGAGGGGAGGTGAATGGAAGTGAGGGGCGGCGAAAGGAAGTAAGGGGTGGTGAAAAGAAGTGAGGGGAGGTGAAAGGAAATGAGGGGATGGTAAAGGAAGTAAAAGAAGGTGAAAGGAATTGAAGTATTGTTAAAGGAAGTAAGGGTGGTTAAAGGGAGTGAGGGGAGGTGAAAGGAAGTGAGGGGTGGTGAAAAGAAGAGAGGGGTGGTGAAAGGAAGTAAAGGGAGTTGAAAGAAAGTGAGGGGAGGTGAAAGGAAGAGAGGAGAGGTGAAAAGAAGTGAGCGGAGGTGAAAGGAATAAAGGGGAGGTGAAAGGAAGTAAGGGGAGGGAAAAGAAAGTGAGAGAATGTGAAAGGAATTGAGGGGAGGTGAAAGGAAGTAAGGGGAGGGAAAAGAAAGTGAGAGAATGTGAAACGAATTAAGGGGAGATGAAAGAAAGTGAGGGGAGGTGAAAGGAAGTGAGGGGAGGTGTAAGGAAGCGAGGGGAGTTGAAAGAAAGTGAGGGGAGGTGAAATGAAGTGAGGGTTAGGGGAAGTGAAAGGAAGAGAGGGGAGGTGAAAAAAAGTAAGGGGAGGTGAAAGGAAGTGAGGGGAGGTGAAATGAAGTGAGGGGAGGTGAAAGGAAGTGAGGGGTGGTGAAACGAAGTGCGGGGATGTGAAAGGAACTGAGGGGAGGTGAATGGAAGTGAGGGGATGTTAAAGGAAGTAAGGGTAGGTGAAAGGATGTGAGGGAGGTGAAAGGAAATGAGGGGAGGTGAAAGAAAGTGAGGAGAGGTGAAAGGAAGTGAGGAGAGGAGAAAAGAAGTGAGAGGAGGTGAAAGGAAGTAAGGGGAGATAAAAGGAAGTGAGTGAATGTGAAAGGAAGTGAGGAAAGATGAAAGGAAGTGGATGGAGGTGAAAGAAAGAGAAAGGAGGTGAAAGGAAGTGAGGGGAGGTGAAAAGAAGTGAGGGGAGGTGAGAAGAAGTGAGGGAAGGTGAAAGGAAGTAAAGGGAGGTGAAAGAAAGTGAGGGGAGGTGAAAGGAAGCGAGGGGAGATGAAAGAAAGTGAGGGGTGTGGAAATGAAATGAGGGGAGGTGAAGGAACTGAGGGAAGGTGAAAGAAAGAGAGGGGAGGAGAAAGGAAGTGAGGGGAGGTGAAAGGAAGTGAGGGGAGGTGAATGGAAGTGAGGGGCGGTGAAAGGAAGTGAGGGTGGTGAAAGGAAGTGAGGGGAGGTGAAAGGAAATGAGGGGATGTTAAAGGAAGTAAAAAGAGGTGAAATGATTTGAGTGGATGTTAAAGGAAGTAAGGAGAGGTGAAAGGAAGTGAGGGGAGGTGAAAGGAAGTGAGGGGAGGTGAAAGGAAGTGAGGGGAGTTGAAAGAAAGTGAGGGGAGGAGAAAGGAAGTAAGGGGAGGTGAAAGGAAGTCAGAGAATGTGACAGGAAGTGAGGGAAGGTGAAAGAAAGAGAGGGGAGGTGAAAGGAAGTGAGGGGAGGTGAAAGGAAGATAGGGGAGGCGAAAGGAAGTGAGGGGAGGTGAAAGGAAGTGAAAGGAGGTGAAAGGAAGTAAGGGGAGGTGAAAGAAAGAGAGGGGAGGTAAAAGGAAGTGAGCGGAGGTGAAAGGAAGTGAGGGAAGTTGAAAAGAAGTGAGAGGAGGTGAAAGGAAGTAAGGGGAGATAAAAGGAAGTGAGAGAATGTGAAAGGAAGTGAGGGAAGATGAAAGAAAGTAAGGGGATTTGAAAGGAAGTGAAGGGTGGTGAAAGGAAGTGAGGGGAGGTGAAAGAAAGTGATGGGAGGTGAAAAGAAGTGAGGGAAGGTGAAAGGAAGTAAAGGGAGGCAAAAGAAAGTGAGGGTAGGTGAAAGGAAGCGAGGGGAGATGAAAGAAAGTGAGGGGTGATGAAAGGAAATGAGGGGAGGTGAAAGGAAGTGAGAGGAGGTGAAATGAAGTGAGGGGTGGTGAAAGGAACTGAGGGGAGGAGAAAGGAAGTGAGGGGAGGTGAATGGAATTGAGGGGCGGCGAAAGGAAGTGAGGGGTGGTGAAAGGAAGTGAGGGGAGGTGAAAGGAAGTGAAAGGAGGTGAAAGGAAGTAAGGGGAGGTGAAAGAAAGAGAGGGGAGGTAAAAGGAAGTGAGCGGAGGTGAAAGGAAGTGAGGAGAGGTGAAAAGAAGTGAGAGGAGGTGAAAGGAAGTAAGGGGAGATAAAAGGAAGTGAGAGAATGTGAAAGGAAGTGAGGGAAGGTGAAAGAAAGTAAGGGGAGGTGAAAGGAAGTAAGGGGAGGTGAATTGAAGAGAATGGAGGTGAAAGAAGGAGAAAGGAGGTGAAAGGAAGTGAGAAGAGGTGAAAGGAAGTGAGGGGAGGTGAAAAGAAGTGTGGGAAGGTGAAAGGAAATAAAGGTAGGCGAAAGAAAGTGAGGGGAGGTGAAAGGAAGCGAGAGGAGATGAAAGAAAGTGAGGGGTGTGGAAATGAAATGAGGGGAGGTGAAAGAAAGAGAGGGGTGTTGAAAGGAAATGAGGGGAGGTGAAAGGAAGTGAGGGGAGGTGAAATGAAGTGAGGGGTGGTGAAAGGAACTGAGGGGAGGAGAAAGGAAGTGAGGAGAGGTGAAAGGAAGTGAGGGGAGGTGAATGGAAGTAAGGGGTGGTGAAAAATTGGTGAGGGGAGGTGAAAGGAAATGAGGGAATGGTAAAGGAAGTAAAAGAAGGTGAAAGGAATTGAGGTGATGTTAAAGGAAGTAAGGGTGGTGAAAGGAAGTGAGGGGAGGTGAAAGGAAGTGAGGGGTGGTGAAAAAAAGAGAGGGGTGGTGAAAGGAAGTAAAGGGAGTTGAAAGAAAGTGAGGGGAGTTGAAAGGAAGAGAGGAGAGGTGAAAAGAAGTGAGCGGAGGTGGAAGGAATAGAGGGGAGGTGAAAGGAAGTAAGGGGAGGGAAAAGAAAGTGAGAGAATGTGAAAGGAATTGAGGGGAGGTGAAAGGAAGTAAGGGGAGGGAAAAGAAAGTGAGAGAATGTGAAAGGAATTAAGGGGAGGTGAAAGAAAGTGAGGGGAGGTGAAAGGAAGTGAGGGGAGGTGTAGGAAGCGAGGGGAGTTGAAAGAAAGTGAGGGGAGGTGAAATGAAGTGAGGGTTAGGGGAAGTGAAAGGAAGAGAGGGGAGGTGAATGGAAGTGAGGGGATGTTAAAGGAAGTAAGGGTAGGTGAAAGGATGTGAGGGGAGGTGAAAGGAAGTGAGGGGAGGTGAAAGGAAGTGAAAGGAGGTGAAAAGAAGTGAGGGGAGGGAAAAGGACGTAAGGGGAGGTAAAAGGAAGTGAGAGAATGTGAAAGGAATTGAGGGGAGGTGAAAGGAAGTGAGAGGAGGTGAAAGAAAGTGAGGGGAGGTGAAAGGAAGTAAGGGGAGGTAAAAGTAGGTGAGAGAATGTGTAAGGTAGTGAGGGAAGGTGAAAGAAAGTGAGGGGAGGTGAAATGAAGTTAGGGGAAGTGAAAGGAAAAGTGGGGAGGTGAAAAAAGTGAGGGGAGGTGAAAGGAAGTGAGGGGAGGTGTAATGAAGTGAGGGGAGGTGAAAGGAACTGAGGGGAGATAGAAAGGAAGTGAGGGGATGTAAAAGGAAGTGAGGGGAGGCGAAAGGAAGTGAGGGGAGGTGAAATGAAGTGAGGGATGGTGAAAGGAACTGAGGGGAGGAGAAAGGAAGTGAGGGGAGGTGAAAGGAAGTGAGGGGAGGTGAATGGAAGTGAGGGGCGGCGAAAGGAAGTAAGGGGTGGTGAAAGGAAGTGAGGGGAGTTGAAAGGAAATGAGGGGATGGTAAAGGAAGTAAAAGAAGGTGAAAGGAATTTAGGTGATGTTAAAGGAAGTAAGGGTGGTGAAAGGAAGTGAGGGGAGTTGAAAGGAAGTGAGGGGGGTGAAAAGAAGAGAGGGGTGGTGAAAGGAAGTAAAGGGAGTTGAAAGAAAGTGAGGGGAGGTGAAAGGAAAAGAGGAGAGGTGAAAAGAAGTGAGCGGAGGTGAAAGGAATAAAGGGGAGGTGAAAGGAAGTAAGGGGAGGGAAAAGAAAGTGAGAGAATGTGAAAGGAATTGAGGGGAGGTGAAAGGAAGAAAGGGGATGGAAAAGAAAGTGAGAGAATGTGAAAGGAATTAAGGGGAGGTGAAAGAAAGTGAGGGGAGGTGAAAGGAAGTAAGGGGAGGTGAAATGAAGTGAGGGTTAGGGGAAGTGAAAGGAAGAGAGGGGAGGTGAAAAAAAGTAAGGGGAGGTGAAATGAAGTGAGGGGAGGTGAAAGGAAGTGAGGGGAGGTGAAATGAAGTGCGGGGATGTGAAAGGAACTGAGGGGAGGTGAATGGAAGTGAAGGGATGTTAAAGGAAATAAGGGTAGGTGAAAGGATGTGAGGGGAGGTGAAAGGAAATGAGGGGAGGTGAAAGGAAGTGAGGGGAGGTGAAAGGAAGTGAAAGGAGGTGAAAAGAAGTGAGGGGAGGGAAAAGGACGTAAGGGGAGGTAAAAGTAGGTGAGAGAATGTGTAAGGTAATGAGGGAAGGTGAAAGAAGGTGAGGGGAGGTGAAAGGAAGCGAGGTGAGGTGAAAGGAAGTGTGAGGAGGTGTAAGGAAGCGATGGGAGATGAAAGAAAGTGAGCAGAGGTGAAATGAAGCGAGGGGAGGTGAAAAATTGAGAGGAGGTGAAAGGAAGTGAGGGGAGGTGTAATGAAGTGAGGGGAGGTGAAAGGAACTGAGGGGAGATAGAAAGGAAGTGAGGGGATGTAAAAGGAAGTCAGGGGAGGCGAAAGGAAGTGAGGGAAGGAGAATGGAAGTGAGGGGATGGTAAAGGAAGTAAGGGTAGGTGAAAGGAAGTGAGGGGGGGTGAAATGAAGTGAGACGAGTTGAAAGGAATTTAGGGGAGGTGAAAGGAAATAAGGGGAGGTGAAAGAAAGAGAGGGAGGTGAAAGGAAGTAAGGGGTGGTGAAAGGAAGTGAGGGAGGTGAAAGGAAGTGAGGAGAGGTGAAAAGAAGTGAGCGGAGGTGAAAGGAATAAAGGGGAGGTGAAAGGAAGTAAGGGGAGGTAAAAGCAAGTGAGAGAATGTGAAAGGAAGTGAGGGGAGGTGAAAGTAAGTGAGGGGAGGTGAAAGGAAGTGAGGGGAGGTGTAAGGAAGCGAGGGGAGATGAAAGAAAGTGAGGGGAGGTGAAATGAAGTGAGGGTTAGGTGAGGGGAAGTGAAATGAAGAGAGGGGAGGTGAATGGAAGTGAGGGGAGGTGAAAGGAAGTGAGGGTGGTGAAATGAAGTGAGGGGAGGTGAAAGGAAATGAGGGGATGTAAAAGGAAATGAGGGGAGGTGAAAGGAAGTAAGGAGAGGTGAAAGGAAGTGAGGGGAGGTGAAATGAAGTTAGATGAGGTGAAAGGAAGTTAGGAGAGGTGAAAGGAAGTATGGGGAGGTGAAAGAAAGAGAGGGTGGTGAAAGGAATTGAGGGGAGGTGAAAGGAAGTGAGGGGAGGTGAATGGAAGTGAAGGGAGGCGAAAGGAAGTGAGAGGAGGTGAATGGAAGTGAGGGGATGTTAAAGGAAGTAAGGACAGACAGACAGACAGACATACGACTTTATTAGGGCGAAATTGAGACTATGTAGTCCCTTCTTACATTTAACCCTTTCGTCATATATGCAATTACAATATTTACAAAATAAGAGGAGTTAATTACATACAGATTTAACAAAATACAAATTAATTACAAGTTAATATATTTGTTAGTAGATAACAGAGCATTACCAAAGAATGTTAGTTTTGTGGGACCAAAAAAACTGTTTATTGGTTATGTTTTAACACTGAAAAATTCCCACTGCGGAAAACACCTACGAAGAGAAGAGAGGTGTAAAAAACCGCGAAAATTCCTTAAATAGTTCAGGAGAAGGAAAAGAAAAAAAAATCAATAATATGAGAAACAGAGAGAAAAAAACAATCATAAATACAAACATATGTACATAAATTTATATCCATATGAGGGAGGGGGGTGAGAGGGGAATAGGGATCTTTAGGGTAAGGTATGCCTGGGAGATTACATTGTCATTATGATACAGGAAAAATAAATAAAATAAAATTATAAATTTATGCCTAATAAGCGCATTCTTGTGACAACATGAAAGAAAAGATCGAGTGTGGTTCAATGCATGGGAAGTGAGAGAAGATGCTTGTAACACAAGCGTTTAAAGTGCTTAGAGATAGAGAGTTTTTTATTAACGTTGGAAGGCCATTCCAGAGTTTACAAGCAGTGACAGTAAAGGATTTGTTGTAAATTTCTGTTCTATGAAGTGGAGTTAGTAGCTTATCACATCCTCTGGTATTGCAACGGTGAACTGTATTAATGGTGACAAAATTAGATGAAAGATAACAAGGGATGTTGTTATTTAGAATTTGATACAATAGAGAGAGAAGGTGAAGGTTTCTTCGGGAATCAAGTTTTAGCCAGGAGAGTCGACGGAAATATTCTGAGACATGGTCAGATTTTTTAAGATTAAATATGAATCTGATGCAGGCGTTATGAGAACGTTGTAGCTTAATGGCGAGTTCCTTTGATAAGTCCTGGTATACAACATCACAATAATCGAAGTGAGGAAAAATTAGGGAGGTCACTAGCTGTATTTTTAGTGACGAGGGAAGAATGTTAACGAGAGGCCTTAGAGTGTGTAAGGAGGAGTTTACTGTCTTGCATATTTTTATTATATGATTATTCCAGGTGAGCGTTTCATTAATTAGAATCCCGAGATTTTTTCGATTTTGCAATAGGGTATAACTGAGCCGTTCAAGGTAAATTGAAGTGAGGGGAGGTGAAAGGAAGTGAGGGGAGGTGAAAGGAAGTGAGGGGAGGTGAAAGGAAGTAAGGGGAGGTGAAAGAAAGAGAGGGGAGGTGAAAGGAAGTAAGGGGAGGTGAAAGCAAGTAAGGGGAGGTAAAAGGAAGTGAGAGAATGTGAAAAGAAGTGAAGGGAGGTGAAAAAAAGTGCGGGGAGGTGAAAGGAAGTGAGGGGAGGTTAAAGGAAGCAAGAGAAGATGAAAGAAAGTGAGGGGAGGTGAAATGAAGTGAGGGGAGGTGAAAAGAAGTGAGGGGAGGCGAAAGGAAGTGAGGATAGGTGAAAAGAAGTACGGGGAGTTAAAAAAAAGTGAGAGAATGTGAAAGGAAGTGAGGGAAGGTGAAAGAAAGTGAGGGGAGGTGAAAGGAAGTGAGGGGAGGTGAAAGGAAGTGAGGGGAGGTGAAAGGAAGTGAGGGGAGGTGAAATGAAGTGAGGATAGGTGAAAAGAAGTACGGGGAGTTAAAAAAAAGTGAGAGAATGTGAAAGGAAGTGAGGGAAGGTGAAAGAAAGTGAGGGGAGGTGAAAGGAAGTGAGGGGAGGTGAAAGGAAGTGAGAAGAGGTGAAAGGAAGGGAGGGGAGGTGAAAAGAAGTGAGGGTAGGTGAAAGGAAGTAAGGGGAGGTAAAAGGAAATGAGAGAATGTGAAAGGAAGTGAGGGGAGGTGAAAGAAAGTGAGGGGAGGTGAAAGGAAGTGAGGGGAGGTGAAAGGAAGTGAGGGGAGGTGAAAGAAAGAGAAAGGAGGTGAAAGGAAGTGAGGGGAGGTGAAAGGAAGTGAGGGGAGGTGAAAAGAAATGAGGGAAGGTGAAAGGAAGTAAAGGGAGGCGAAAGAAAGTGAGGGGAGGTGAAAGGAAGCGAGGGGAGATGAAAGAATGTGAGGGGTGTGGAAATGAAATGAGGGGAGGTGAAGGAACTGAGGGAAGGTGAAAGAAAGAGAGGGGTGGAGAAAGGAAATGAGGGGAGGTGAAAGGAAGTGAGGGGAGATGAAATGAAGTGAGGGGTGGTGAAAGAAACTGAGGGGTGGAGAAAGGAAGTGAGGGGAGGTGAAAGGAAGTGAGGGGAGGTGAATGGAAGTGAGGGGCGTTGAAAGGAAGTGAGGGGTGGTGAAAGGAAGTGAGGGGAGGTGAAAGGAAATGAGGGGATGTTAAAGGAAGTAAAAGGAGGTGAAAGGTATTGAGGGGATGTTAAACGAAGTAAGGGGTGGTGAAAGGAAGTGAGGGGAGGTGAAAGGAAGTGAGGGGAGGTGAAAGGAAGTGAGGGGAGTTGAAAGGAAGCGAGGGTAGATGAAAGAAAGTAAGGGGAGGTTAAAGGAAGTGAGGATAGGTGAAAGTAAGAGAGGGGAGGTGAAAGGAAGTGAGGGGAGGTGAAAAGAAGTGAGGGGAGGCGAAAGGAAGTGAGGGGAGGTGAATGGAAGTTAGGGGATGTTAAAGGAAGTAAGGGGAGGTGAAAGGAAGTGAGGGAAGGTGAAAGGAAGTGAGAGGAGGTGATATGAAGTGAGGGGAGGTGAAAGGAAGAGAGGGGAGGTGAAAGGAAGTGAAAGGAGCTGAAAGGAAGTGAGTATAGGTGAAAGGACGTGAGGGGAGGCGAAAGGAAGTGAGGGGAAGTGAATGGAAGTGAGGGGATGTTAAAGGAAGTAAAAGGAGATGAAAGGAAGTGAAAGGAGGTGAAAGAAAGTGAGGGGAGGTGAAATGAACTAAGAGGAGGTGAAAGGAAGTGAGTGGAGGTGAAAGGAAGTAAGGGGAGGCGAAAAGAATTGAAGGGAGATGAATGGAAATGAGAGAATGTGAAAGGAAGAGAGGGAAGGTGAAAGAAAGAGAGGGGAGGTGAAAGGAAATGAAAGGAGGTGAAAGGAAGTAAGGGGAGGTGAAAGAAATAGAGGGGAGGTGAAAGGAAGTGAGCGGAGGTGAAAGGAAGTGAGGGGAGGTGAAAGGAAGTGAGGGGAGGCGAAAAGAAGTGAAGGGAGGTGAATGGAAATGAGAGAATGTGAAAGGAAGAGAGGGAAGGTGAAAGAAAGAGAGGGGAGGTGAAAGGAAATCAGGGGATGTTAAAGGAAGTGAGGGGAGGTGAAAGGAAGTGAAAGGAGGTGAAAGGAAGTAAGGGGAGGAGAAAGAAAGAGAGGGGAGGTGAAAGGAAGTGAGGGGAGGTGTAAAGAAGTGAGGGAAGGTGAACGGAAGTAAGGGGAGATAAAAGGAAGTGAGAGAATGTGAAAGGAAGTGAGGGGAGGTGAAAGAAAGTAAGGGGAGGTGAAAGGAAGTGAGGGGAGGTGAAAAAAAGTGAGTGGAGGTGAAAGGAAGTAAGGGGAGGTGAAGGAAAAAGAAAGGAGGTAAAGGAAGTATAGGGAGGCGAAACTAAGTGAGGGGAGGTGGAAAGAAGTGAGGGGAGGTGAAAGGAAGTAAGGGGAGGTGAAAGAAAGTGAGGGGAGTTGAAAGGAAGTGAGGGGAGGTGAAATGAAGTGAGGGGTGGTGAAAGGAACTGAGGGGAGGAGAAAGGAAGTGAGGAGAGGTGAAAGGAAGTGAGGGGAGGTGAATGGAAGTAAGGGGTGGTGAAAAATTGGTGAGGGGAGGTGAAAGGAAATGAGGGAATGGTAAAGGAAGTAAAAGAAGGTGAAAGGAATTGAGGTGATGTTAAAGGAAGTAAGGGTGGTGAAAGGAAGTGAGGGGAGGTGAAAGGAAGTGAGGGGTGGTGAAAAGAAGAGAGGGGTGGTGAAAGGAAGTAAAGGGAGTTGAAAGAAAGTGAGGGAGGTGAAAGGAAGTAAGGGGTGGTGAAAGGAAGTGAGGGGAGGTGAAAGGAAGTGAGGAGAGGTGAAAAGAAGTGAGCGGAGGTGAAAGGAATAAAGGGGAGGTGAAAGGAAGTAAGGGGAGGTAAAAGCAAGTGAGAGAATGTGAAAGGAAGTGAGGGGAGGTGAAAGTAAGTGAGGGGAGGTGAAAGGAAGTGAGGGGAGGTGTAAGGAAGCGAGGGGAGATGAAAGAAAGTGAGGGGAGGTGAAATGAAGTGAGGGTTAGGTGAGGGGAAGTGAAATGAAGAGAGGGGAGGTGAATGGAAGTGAGGGGAGGTGAAAGGAAGTGAGGGTGGTGAAATGAAGTGAGGGGAGGTGAAAGGAAATGAGGGGATGTAAAAGGAAATGAGGGGAGGTGAAAGGAAGTAAGGAGAGGTGAAAGGAAGTGAGGGGAGGTGAAATGAAGTGAGATGAGGTGAAAGGAAGTTAGGAGAGGTGAAATGAAGTATGGGGAGGTGAAAGAAAGAGAGGGTGGTGAAAGGAATTGAGGGGAGGTGAAAAGAAGTGAGGGGAGGTGAATGGAAGTGAAGGGAGGCGAAAGGAAGTGAGAGGAGGTGAATGGAAGTGAGGGGATGTTAAAGGAAGTAAGGACAGACAGACAGACAGACATACGACTTTATTAGGGCGAAATTGAGACTATGTAGTCCCTTCTTACATTTAACCCTTTCGTCATATAAGCAATTACAATATTTACAAAATAAGAGGAGTTAATTACATACAGATTTAACAAAATACAAATTAATTACAAGTTAATATATTTGTTAGTAGATAACAGAGCATTACCAAAGAATGTTAGTTTTGTGGGACCAAAAAAACTGTGTATTGGTTATGTTTTAACACTGAAAAATTCCCACTGCGGAAAACACCTACGAAGAGAAGAGAGGTGTAAAAAACCGCGAAAATTCCTTAAATAGTTCAGGAGAAGGAAAAGAAAAAAAAATCAATAATATGAGAAACAGAGAGAAAAAAACAATCATAAATACAAACATATGTACATAAATTTATATCCATATGAGGGAGGGGGGTGAGAGGGGAACAGGGATTGTAGGGTAAGGTATGCCTGGGAGATTACATTGTCATTATGATACAGGAAAAATAAATAAAATAAAATTATAAATTTATGCCTAATAAGCGCATTCTTGTGACAACATGAAAGAAAAGATCGAGTGTGGTTCAATGCATGGGAAGTGAGAGAAGATGCTTGTAACACAAGCGTTTAAAGTGCTTAGAGATAGAGAGTTTTTTATTAACGTTGGAAGGCCATTCCAGAGTTTACAAGCAGTGACAGTAAAGGATTTGTTGTAAATTTCTGTTCTATGAAGTGGAGTTAGTAGCTTATCACATCCTCTGGTATTGCAACGGTGAACTGTATTAATGGTGACAAAATTAGATGAAAGATAACAAGGGATGTTGTTATTTTGAATTTGATACAATAGAGAGAGAAGGTGAAGGTTTCTTCGGGAATCAAGTTTTAGCCAGGAGAGTCGACGGAAATATTCTGAGACATGGTCAGATTTTTTAAGATTAAATATGAATCTGATGCAGGCGTTATGAGAACGTTGTAGCTTAATGGCGAGTTCCTTTGATAAGTCCTGGTATACAACATCACAATAATCGAAGTGAGGAAAAATTAGGAAGGTCACTAGCTGTATTTTTAGTGACGAGGGAAGAATGTTAACGAGAGGCCTTAGAGTGTGTAAGGAGGAGTTTACTGTCTTGCATATTTTTATTATATGATTATTCCAGGTGAGCGTTTCATTAATTAGAATCCCGAGATTTTTTCGATTTTGCAATAGGGTATAACTGAGCCGTTCAAGGTAAATTGATTGAAGTGAGGGGAGGTGAAAGGAAGTGAGGGGAGGTGAAAGGAAGTGAGGGGAGGTGAAAGGAAGTAAGGGGAGGTGAAAGAAAGAGAGGGGAGGTGAAAGGAAGTAAGGGGAGGTGAAAGCAAGTAAGGGGAGGTAAAAGGAAGTGAGAGAATGTGAAAAGAAGTGAAGGGAGGTGAAAAAAAGTGCGGGGAGGTGAAAGGAAGTGAGGGGAGGTTAAAGGAAGCAAGAGAAGATGAAAGAAAGTGAGGGGTGGTGAAATGAAGTGAGGGGAGGTGAAAGGAAGTGAGGGGAGGTGAAAGGAAGTAAGGGGAGGTGAAAGAAAGAGAGGGGAGGTGAAAGGAAGTAAGGGGAGGTGAAAGCAAGTAAGGGCAGGTAAAAGGAAGTGAGAGAATGTGAAAAGAAGTGAAGGGAGGTGAAAAAAAGTGCGGGGAGGTGAAAGGAAGTGAGGGGAGGTTAAAGGGAGCAAGAGAAGATGAAAGAAAGTGAGGGGAGGTGAAATGAAGTGAGGGGAGGTGAAAGGAAATGAGGGGAGGTGAAAGGAAGTGAGGGGAGGTGAAAGGAAGTGAGGATAGGTGAAAAGAAGTACGGGGAGTTAAAAAAAAGTGAGAGAATGTGAAAGGAAGTGAGGGAAGGTAAAAGAAAGTGAGGGGAGGTGAAAGGAAGTGAGGGGAGGTGAAAGGAAGTGAGAAGAGGTGAAAGGAAGGGAGGGGAGGTGAAAAGAAGTGAGGGGAGGTGAAAGGAAGTAAGGGGAGGTAAAAGGAAGTGAGAGAATGTGAAAGGAAGTGAGGGGAGGTGAAAGAAAGTGAGGGGAGGTGAAAGGAAGTGAGGGGAGGTGAAAGGAAGTGAGGGGAGGTGAAAGAAAGAGAAAGGAGGTGAAAGGAAGTGAGGGGAGGTGAAAGGAAGTGAGGGGAGGTGAAAGGAAGTGAGGGGAGGTGAATGGAAGTGAAGGGAGGTGAAAGGAAGTGAGAGGAGGTGAATGGAAGTGAGGGGATGTTAAAGGAAGTAAGGACAGACAGACAAACGACTTTATTAGGGCGAAATTGAGACTATGTAGTCCCTTCTTACATTTAACCCTTTCGTCATATAAGTAATTACAATATTTACAAAATAAGAGGAGTTAATTACATACAGATTTAACAAAATACAAATTAATTACAAGTTAATATATTTGTTAGTAGATAACAGAGCATTACCAAAGAATGTTAGTTTTGTGGGACACAAAAACTGTGTATTGGTTATGTTTTAACACAGAAAAATTCCCACTGCGGAAAACACCTACGAAGAGAAGAGAGGTTTAAAAAACCGCGAAAATTCCTAAATAGTTCAGGAGAAGGAAAAGAAAAAAAAATCAATAATATGAGAAACAGAGAGAAAAAAACATTCATAAATACAAACATATGTACATAAATTTATATCCATATGAGGGAGGGGGGTAAGAGGGGATCAGGGATTGTAGGGTAAGGTATGCCTGGGAGATTACATTGTCATTATGATACAGGAAAAATAAATAAAATAAAATTATAAATTTATGCCTAATAAGCGCATTCTTGTGACAACATGAAAGAAAAGATCGAGTGTGGTTCAATGCATGGGAAGTGAGAGAAGATGCTTGTAACACAAGCGTTTAAAGTGCTTAGAGATAGAGAGTTTTTTATTAACTTTGGAAGGCCATTCCAGAATTTACAAGCAGTGACAGTAAAGGATTTGTTGTAAATTTCTGTTCTATGAAGTGGAGTTAGTAGCTTATCACATCCTCTTGTATTGCAACGGTGAACTGTATTAATGGTGACAAAATTAGATGAAAGATAACAAGGGATGTTGTTATTTAGAATTTGATACAATAGAGAGAGAAGGTGAAGGTTTCTTCGGGAATCAAGTTTTAGCCAGGAGAGTCGACGGAAATATTCTGAGACATGGTCAGATTTTTTAAGATTAAATATGAATCTGATGCAGGCGTTATGAGAACGTTGTAGCTTAATGGCGAGTTCCTTTGATAAGTCCTGGTATACAACATCACAATAATCGAAGTGAGGAAAAATTAGGAAGGTCACTAGCTGTATTTTTAGTGACGAGGGAAGAATGTTAACGAGAGGCCTTAGAGTGTGTCAGGAGGAGTTTACTGTCTTGCATATTTTTATTATATGATTATTCCAGGTGAGCGTTTCATTAATTAGAATCCCGAGATTTTTTCGATTTTGCAATAGGGTATAACTGAGCCGTTCAAGGTAAATTGAAGTGAGGGGAGGTGAAAGGAAGTGAGGGGAGGTGAAAGGAAGTAAGGGGAGGTTAAAGAAAGAGAGGGGAGGTGAAAGGAAGTAAGGGGAGGTGAAAGCAAGTAAGGGGAGGTAAAAGGAAGTGAGAGAATGTGAAAAGAAGTGAAGGGAGGTGAAAAAAAGTGCGGGGAGGTGAAAGGAAGTGAGGGGAGGTTAAAGGAAGCAAGAGAAGATGAAAGAAAGTGAGGGGTGGTGAAATGAAGTGAGGGGAGGTGAAAGGAAGTGAGGGGAGGTGAAAGGAAGTAAGGGGAGGTGAAAGAAAGAGAGGGGAGGTGAAAGGAAGTAAGGGGAGGTGAAAGCAAGTAAGGGGAGGTAAAAGGAAGTGAGAGAATGTGAAAAGAAGTGAAGGGAGGTGAAAAAAAGTGCGGGGAGGTGAAAGGAAGTGAGGGTAGGTTAAAGGGAGCAAGAGAAGATGAAAGAAAGTGAGGGGAGGTGAAATGAAGTGAGGGGAGGTGAAAGGAAGTGAGGGGAGGTGAAAGGAAGTGAGGGGAGGTGAAAGGAAGTGAGGGGAGGTGAAAGGAAGTGAGGATAGGTGAAAAGAATTACGGGGAGTTAAAAAAAAGTGAGAGAATGTGAAAGGAAGTGAGGGAAGGTGAAAGAAAGTGAGGGGAGGTGAAAGGAAGTGAGGGGAGGTGAAAGGAAGTGAGAAGAGGTGAAAGGAAGGGAGGGGAGGTGAAAAGAAGTGAGGGGAGGTGAAAGGAAGTAAGGGGAAGTAAAAGGAAGTGAGAGAATGTGAAAGGAAGTGAGGGGAGGTGAAAGAAAGTGAGGGGAGGTGAAAGGAAGTGAGGGGAGGTGAAAGGAAGTGAGGGGAGGTGAAAGAAAGAGAAAGGAGGTGAAAGGAAGTGAGGGGAGGTGAAAGGAAGTGAGGGGAGGTGAAAAGAAGTGAGGGAAGGTGAAAGGAAGTAAAGGGAGGCGAAAGAAAGTGAGGGGAGGTGAAAGGAAGCGAGGGGAGATGAAAGAATGTGAGGGGTGTGGAAATGAAATGAGGGGAGGTGAAGGAACTGAGGGAAGGTGAAAGAAAGAGAGGGGTGGAGAAAGGAAATGAGGGGAGGTGAAAGGAAGTGAGGGGAGATGAAATGAAGTGAGGGGTGGTGAAAGAAACTGAGGGGTGGAGAAAGGAAGTGAGGGGAGGTGAAAGGAAGTGAGGGGAGGTGAATGGAAGTGAGGGGCGTTGAAAGGAAGTGAGGGGTGGTGAAAGGAAGTGAGGGGAGGTGAAAGGAAATGAGGGGATGTTAAAGGAAGTAAAAGGAGGTGAAAGGTATTGAGGGGATGTTAAAGGAAGTAAGGGGTGGTTAAAGGAAGTGAGGGGAGGTGAAAGGAAGTGAGGGGAGGTGAAAGGAAGTGAGGGGAGTTGAAAGGAATCGAGGGGAGATGAAAGAAAGTGAGGGGAGGTTAAAGGAAGTGAGGATAGGTGAAAGTAAGAGAGGGGAGGTGAAAGGAAGTGAGGGGAGGTGAAAAGAAGTGAGGGGAGGCGAAAGGAAGTGAGGGGAGGTGAATGGAAGTTAGGGGATGTTAAAGGAAGTAAGGGGAGGTGAAAGGAAGTGAGGGAAGGTGAAAGGAAGTGAGAGGAGGTGATATGAAGTGAGGGGAGGTGAAAGGAAGAGAGGGGAGGTGAAAGGAAGTGAAAGGAGCTGAAAGGAAGTGAGTATAGGTGAAAGGAAGTGAGGGGAGGCGAAAGGAAGTGAGGGGAAGTGAATGGAAGTGAGGGGATGTTAAAGGAAGTAAAAGGAGATGAAAGGAAGTGAAAGGAGGTGAAAGAAAGTGAGGGGAGGTGAAATGAACTAAGAGGAGGTGAAAGGAAATGAGGGGAGGTGAAAGGAAGTAAGGGGAGCGAAAAGAATTGAAGGGAGATGAATGGAAATGAGAGAATGTGAAAGGAAGAGAGGGAAGGTGAAAGAAAGAGAGGGGAGGTGAAAGGAAATGAAGGGAGGTGAAAGGAAATGAAGGGATGTTAAAGGAAGTGAGGGGAGGTGAAAGGAAGTGAAAGGAGGTGAAAGGAAGTAAGGGGAGGTGAAAGAAATAGAGGGGAGGTGAAAGGAAGTGAGCGGAGGTGAAAGGAAGTGAGGGGAGGTGAAAGGAAGTGAGGGGAGGCGAAAAGAAGTGAAGGGAGGTGAATGGAAATGAGAGAATGTGAAAGGAAGAGAGGGAAGGTGAAAGAAAGAGAGGGGAGGTGAAAGCAAATGAGGGGAGGTGAAAGGAAATCAGGGGATGTTAAAGGAAGTGAGGGGATGTGAAAGGAAGTGAAAGGAGGTGAAAGGAAGTAAGGGGAGGTGAAAGAAAGAGAGGTGAGGTGAAAGGAAGTGAGGGGAGGTGTAAAGAAGTGAGGGAAGGTGAACGGAAGTAGTGAGGGGAGGTTAAAGGATGCTAGGGGAGATAAAAGAATATGAGGGGAGGTGAAATGAAGTGAGGGGAGGTGAAATGAAGTGAGGGGAGGGGAAAGGAAATGAGGGGAGGTGAAAGAAAGTGAGGGGAGGTGAAAGGAAGTGAGGGGAGGTGAAAAAAAGTGAGTGGAGGTGAATGGAAGTAAGGGGAGGTGAAGGAAAAAGAAAGGAGGTAAAGGAAGTATAGGGAGGCGAAACTAAGTAAGGGGAGGTGAAAAGAAGTGAGGGGAGGTGAAAGGAAGTAAGGGGAGGTGAAAGAAAGTGAGGGGAGTTGAAAGGAAGCGAGGGGAGATGAAAGAAAGTGAGGGGTGGGGAAATGCAGTTAAGGGAGGTGAAGGAACTGAGGGAAGGTGAAAGAAAGAGAGCGGAGGTGAAAGGAAATGAGGGGAGGTGAAAGGAAATGAGGGGAGGTGAAATGAAGTGAGGGAAAGTGAAAGGAACTGAGTGGAGGAGAAAGGAAGTGAGGGGAGGTGAGAGGATGTGAGGGGAGGTGAAAAGAAGTGAGGGGTGGCGAAAGGAAGTGAGGGGAGGTGAAAGGAAACGAGGGGATGGTAAAGGAAGTAAGGGGAGGTGAAAGGAATTGAGGGGATGTTAAAGGAAGTAAGGGGAGGTGAAAGGTAGTGAGGGGAGGTGAAAGGAAGTGAGGGGAGGTGAAAAGAAGTGAGGGGATGTTAAAGGAAGTAAAAGGAGGTGAAAGGAATTGAGGGGATGTTAAAGGAAGTAAGGGTGGTGAAAGGAAGTGAGGGGAAGTGAAAGGAAGTGAGGTGAGGTGAAAGGAAGTGTGAGGAGGTGTAAGGAAGCGAGGGGAGATGAAAGAAAGTGAGGAGAGGTGAAATGATGTGAGGGTTAGGTTAAAGGAAGTGAGGGGAAGTGAAAGGAAAAGAGGGGAGGTGAAAAAAAGTGAGGGGAGGTGAAACTAAGTGAGGGGAGGTGTAATGAAGTGAGGGGAGGTGAAAGGAACTGAAAGGAGATAGAAAGGAAGTGAGGGGATGTAAAAGGAAGTGAGGGGAGGCGAAAGGAAGTGAGGGAAGGAGAATGGAAGTGAGGGGATGGTAAAGGAAGTAAGGGTAGGTGAAAGGAAGTGAGGGGAGGTGAAAGGACGTGAGGGGGGGTGAAATGAAGTGAAACGAGTTGAAAGGAATTTAGGGGAGGTGAAAGGAAATAAGGGGAGGTGAAAGAAAGAGAGGGAGGTGAAAGGAAGTAAGGGGTGGTGAAAGGAAGTGAGGGGAGGTGAAAAGAAGTGAGGGGAGGTAAAAGGAAGTAAGTGGGGGTGAATGGAAGTGAGGGAAGGTAAAAATAAGTGAGGGGTGGCGAAAGGAAGGGAGGGGAGGTGAATGGAAGTGAGGGGATGTTAAAGGAAGTATGGAGAGGTGAATGGAAGTGAGGGGAGGTAAAAGGAAGTGAGGGGAGGTGAAAGGAAGTAAGGGGAGGTGAAAGAAAGACAAGGGAGGTGAAAGGAAGTAAGGGGAGGTGAAAGTAAGTAAGGGTAGGTAAAAGGAAGTGAGAGAATGTGAAAAGAAGTGAGGGGAGGTGAACAAAAGTGAGGGAAGGTGAAAGGAAGTGAGGGGAGGTTAAAGGATGCTAGGGGAGATGAAAGAAAGTGAGGGGAGGTGAAATGAAGTGAGGAGAGGTGAAATGAAGTGAGGGGAGGGGAAAAAAATGAGCGGAGGTGAAAGGAAGTGAGGGGAGGTGAAAAAAGTGAGGGGTGGGGAAATGAAATGAGGGGATGTGAAGGAACTGAGAGAAGGTGAAAGAAAGAGAGGGGAGGTGAAAGGAAATGAGGGGAGGTGAAAGGAAGTGAGGGGAGGTGAAATGAAGTGCGGGGATGTGAAAGGAACTGAAGGGAGGAGAAAGGAAGTGAGGGGAGGTGAAAGGAAGTGAGGGGAGGAGAAGAGAAGTGAGGGGCGGCGAAAGGAAGTGAGGGGTGGTGAAAGGACGTGAGGGTAGGTGAAAGAAAATAAGGGGATGTTAAAGGAAATAAGGGGAGGTAAAAGGAATTGAGGGGATGTTAAAGAAGTAAGGGGTGGTGAAATGAAGTGAGGGAAGGTGAAAGAAAGTGAGGGGAGGTGAAAGAAATTGAGGGGAGGTGAAAGGAAGTGAGGAGAGGTGAAAAGAGGTGAGCGGAGGTGAAAGGAATAAAGGGGAGGTGAAAGGAAGTATGGGGAGGTAAAAGGAAGTGAGAGAATGTGAGAGGAAGTGAAGGGAGGTGAAAGAAAGTGAGGGGAGGTGAAAGGAAGTGTGGAGAGAAGTAAGGAAGCGAGGGGAGATGAAAGAAAGTGAGGGGAGGTGAAAGTAAGTAAGAGGAGGTAAAAGGAAGTGAGAAAATGTGAAAAGAAGTGAGGGGAGGTGAAAAAAGTGAGGGGAGGTGAAAGGAAGCGAGGGGAGATGAAAGAAAGTGAGGGGAGGTGAAATGAAGTGAGGGGAGTTGAAAGGAAGTGAGGGGAGATGAAAGGAAGTGAGGGGAGGTGAAAGGAATTGAGAGGAGGTGAAAGGAAGTGTGGGGAGGTGAAAGGAAGTACGGGGAGTTAAAAGGAAGTGAGAGAATGTGAAAGGAAGTGAGGAAAGGTGAAAGAAAATGAGGGGAGCTGAAAGGAAGTGAGGGGAGGTGAAAAAAGCGAGGGGAGATGAAAGAAAGTGAGGGGAGGTGAAATGAAGTGAGGGGAGGTGAAAGGAAGTGTGGATAGGTGAAAAGAAGAGATAGGAGGTGAAAGGAAGTGAGGGGAGGTGAAATGAAGTGAGGGGAGGTGAAAGGAAATGAGGGGAGGTGAAAGGAAGTAAGGGGAGGGAAAAGAAGAGAGAGAATGTGTAAGGAAGTGAGGGAAGATGAAAGAAAGTGAGGAGAGGTGAAAGGAAGTGAGGTTAGGTGAAAGGAAGTGTGAGGAGGTGAATGAAAGTGAGGGGAGGTGAAATGAAGTGAGATGAGGTGAAGTAGGAGTAGGTGAAAGGAAGTTAGGAGAGGTGAAAGGAAGTGAGGGAAGGTGAAAGGAAGTGAGGGAAGGTGAATGGAAGTGAGGAAACGTGAAAGGAAGTGAAGGGAGTTGAAAGATAGTGAGGGGAGATGAAAGGAGGTGAGGAGAGGTGAAAGGAAATGAGAGGAGGTGAAAGGAAGTGTGGGGAGGTGAAAGGAAGTGAGAGGAGGTGAGAGGAAGTTAGGAGAGGTGAAAGGAAGGGAGGGAAGGTGAAAGGAAGTGAGGAAAGGTGAAAGGAAAAGAGAGGAGGTGAAAGGAATTGAGGGGAAGTGAATGGAAGTGAGAGAAAGTGAAAGGAAATGAGGGGAGGTGAAAGGAAGTGTGAGGAGGTGTAAGGAAGCGAGGGGAGATGAAAGAAAGTGAGGAGAGGTGAAATGATGTGAGGGTTAGGTTAAAGGAAGTGAGGGGAAGTGAAAGGAAAAGAGGAGAGGTGAAAAAAAGTGAGGGGAGGTGAAACTAAGTGAGGGGAGGTGTAATGAAGTGAGGGAAGGTGAAAGGAACTGAGGGGAGATAGAAAGGAAGTGAGGGGATGTAAAAGGAAGTGAGGGGAGGCGAAAGGAAGTGAGGGATTGAGAATGGAAGTGAGGGGATGGTAAAGGAAGTAAAAGTAGGTGAAAGGAAGTGAGTGGAGGTAAAAGGACGTGAGGGGGGGTGAAATGAAGTGAAACGAGTTGAAAGGAATTTAGGGGAGGTGAAAGGAAATAAGGGGAGGTGAAAGAAAGAGAGGGAGGTGAAAGGAAGTAAGGGGTGGTGAAAGGAAGTGAGGGGAGGTGAAAAGAAGTGAGGGGAGGTAAAAGGAAGTATGTGGGGGTGAAAGGAAGTGAAGGGAGGTAAAAGTAAGTGAGGGGCGGCGAAAGGAAGGGAGGGGAGGTGAATGGAAGTGAGGGGATGTTAAAGGAAGTAAGGAGAGGAGATTGGAAGTGAGGGGAGGTAAAAGGAAGTGAGGGGAGGTGAAAGGAAGTAAGGGGAGGTGAAAGAAAGACAAGGGAGGTGAAAGGAAGTAAGGGGAGGTGAAAGTAAGTAAGAGGAGGTAAAAGGAAGTGAGAAAATGTGAAAAGAAGTGAGGGGAGGTGAAAAAAAGTGAGGGGAGGTGAAAGGAAGCGAGGGGAGATGAAAGAAAGTGAGGGGAGGTGAAATGAAGTGAGGGGAGTTGAAAGGAAGTGAGGGGTGATGAAAGGAAGTGAGGGGAGGTGAAAGGAATTGAGAGGAGGTGAAAGGAAGTGTGGGGAGGTGAAAGGAAGTACGGGGAGTTAAAAGGAAGTGAGAGAATGTGAAAGGAAGTGAGGAAAGGTGAAAGAAAAATGAGGGGAGGTGAAAGGAAGTGAGGGGAGGTGAACAAAAGTGAGGGAAGGTGAAAAGAAGTGAGGGGAGGTGAACAAAAGTGAGGGAAGGTGAAAGGAAGTGAGGGGAGGTTAAAGGATGCTAGGGGAGATGAAAGAAAGTGAGGGGAGGTGAAATGAAGTGAGGGGAGGTGAAATGAAGTGAGGGGAGGGGAAAAAAAATGAGGGGAGGTGAAAGGAAGTGAGGGGAGGTGAAAGAAAGTGAGGGGTAGGGAAATGAAATGAGGGGAAGTGAAGGAACTGAGAGAAGGTGAAAGAAAGAGAGGGGAGGTGAAAGGAAATGAGGGGAGGTGAAAGGAAGTGAGGGGAGGTGAAATGAAGTGCGGGGATGTGAAAGGAACTGAGGGGAGGAGAAAGGAAGTGAGGGGAGGTGAAAGGAAGTGAGGGGAGGTGAAGAGAAGTGAGGGGCGGCGAAAATAAGTGAGGGGTGGTGAAAGGACGTGAGGGTAGGTGAAAGAAAATAAGGGGATGTTAAAGGAATTAAGGGGAGGTTAGAGGAATATAGGGGATGTTAAAGGAAGTAAGGGGTGGTGAAATGAAGTGAGGGGAGGTGAAAAGAAGTAAAGGGAGGTGAAAGACAAGGAGGGGATGTGAAACGAAGTGAGGAGAGTTGAAAAGAGGTGAGCGGAGGTGAAAGGAATAAAGGGGAGGTGAAATGAAGTGAGGGTTAGGTGAAAGGAAGTTAGGGGAAGTGAAAGGAAAAGAGGGGAGAAGAAAAAAAGTGAGGGGAGGTGAAAGGAAATGAGGGGAGGTGAAATGAAGTGAGGGGAGGTGAAAGGAACTGAGGGGAGGTAGAAAGGAAGTGAGGGGATGTAAAAGGAAGTGAGGGGAGGTGAAAGGAAGTGAGGGGAGGTGAATGGAAGTGAGGGGATGTTAAAGGAATTAAGGGTAGGTGAAAGGAAGTGAGGGGAGGTGAAAGGAAGTGAGGGGAAGTGAAATGAAGTGAGATGAGTTGAAAGGAAGTTAGGCGAGGTGAAAGGAAATAAGGGGAGGTGAAAGAAAGAGGGAGGTGAAAGGAAGTAAGGGGAGGTGAAAGGAAGTGAGGGGAGGTGAAAAGAAGTGAGGGGAGGTAAAAGGAAGTAAAGGGAGGTGAAAGGAAGCGAGAAGAGATGAAAGGAAGTGAGGAGAGGATACTGGAAGTGAGGGGAGGTGAAAGCAAGTGAGGGGAGGTGAAAGGAAGTGAGGGGAGGTGAATGGAAATGAGGGGATGTTAAAGGAAGTAAGGGGAGGTGAAAGGAAGTGATGGGAGGTGAAAGGAAGTGAGGGGAGATGAAAGGAAGTGAGGGGAAAAGAAAGGAAGCGAAGGGAGGTGAAAGAATGTAAGGGAGGTGCAATGAAGTGAGTGGAGGTGAAAGGATGTTAGGGGAGGTGAAAGGAAGTAAGAGGAGGTGAAAGAAAGTAAGGGGAGGTAAAAGGAAGTGAGAGAATGTGAAAGGAAGTGAGGGGAGGTGAATGAAAGTGAGGGTAGGTGAAAAGAAGTGAGGGTAGGTGAAAGGAAGTGAGGGCGGTGAAAGGAAGTGAAGGGAGGTGAAAGGAATTGAGGGGTGGTGAAAGGAAGTGAGGGGAGGTGAAAGGAAGTACGGGGAGTTAAAAGGAAGTGAAAGAATGTGAAAGGAAGTAAGGGAAAGTGAAAGGAAGTGAGGGGAGTTGAAAGGAAGTTAGGGGAGGTGAAATGAAGTGAAGGGGAGGTAAAAGGAAGTGAGGGGAGGTGAAATGAAGTGAGGGGAGGTGAAAGGAAGTGAGGGGAGGTGAAATGAAGTGCGGGGATGTGAAAGGAACTGAGGGGAGGTGAATGGAAGTGAGGGGATGTTATAGGAAGTAAGGGTAGGTGAAAGGATGTGAGGGGAGGTGAAAGGAAATGAGGGGAGGTGAAAGGAAGTGAGGGGATGTGAAAGGAAGTGAAAGGAGGTGAAAAGAAGTGAGGGGAGGGAAAAGGAAGTAAGGGTAGGTAAAAGGAAGTGAGAGAATGTGAAAGGAATTGAGGGGAGGTGAAAGGAAGTGAGAGGAGTTGAAAGAAAGTGAGGGGAGGTGAAAGGAAGTAAGGGGAGGTAAAAGTAGGTGAGAGAATGTGTAAGGAAGTGAGGGTAGGTGAAAGAAAGTGAGGGGAGGTGAAAGACAGTGAGGTGAGGTGAAAGGAAGTGTGAGGAGGTGTAAAAAAGCGAGGGGAGATGAAAGAAAGTGAGGAGAGGTGAAATGAAGTGAGGGTTAGGTGAAAGGAAGTGAGGGGAAGTGAAAGGAAAATAGGGGAGGTGAAAAAAAGTGAGGGGAGGTGAAAGGAAGTGAGGGGAGTTGTAATGAAGTGAGGGGAGGTGAAAGGAACTGAGGGGAGATAGAAAGGAAGTGAGGGGATGTAAAAGGAAGTGAGGGGAGGCGAAAGGAAGTGATGGTAGGAGAATGGAAGTGAGGGGATTGTAAAGGAAGTAAGGGTAGGTGAAAGGAAGTGAGGGGGGTGAAAGGACGTGAGGGGGGGTGAAATGAAGTGAGACGAGTTGAAAGGAATTTAGGGGAGGTGAAAGGAAATAAGGGGAGGTGAAAGAAAGAGAGGGAGGTGAAAGGAAGTAAGGTGTGGTGAAAGGAAGTGAGGGGAGGTGAAAAGAAGTGAGGGGAGGTAAAAGGAAGTAAGTGGGGGTGAAAGGAAGTGAGGGGAGGTAAAAGTAAGTGAGGGGAGGCGATAGGAAGTGAGGGGAGGTGAATGGAAGTGAGGGGATGTTAAAGGAAGTAAGGAGAGGTGAAAGTAAGTAAGGGTAGGTAAAAGGAAGTTAGAGAATGTGAAAAGAAGTGAGGGGAGGTTAAAGGATGCTAGGGGAGATAAAAGAATATGAGGGGAGGTGAAATGAAGTGAGGGGAGGTGAAATGAAGTGAGGGGAGGGGAAAGGAAATGAGGGGAGGTGAAAGAAAGTGAGGGGAGGTGAAAGAAAGTGAGGGGTGGGGAAATGAAATGAGGGGAGGTGAAGGAACTGAGAGAAGGTGAAAGAAAGAGAGGGGAGGTGAAAGGAAATGAGGGGAGGTGAAAGGGAGTGAGGGGAGGTGAAATGAAGTGCGGGGATGTGAGAGGAACTGAGGGGAGGAGAAAGGAAGTGAGGGGAGGTGAAAGGAAGTGAGGGGAGGTGAAGAGAAGTGAGGGGCGGCGAAAGGAAGTGAGGGGTGGTGAAAGGACGTGAGGGTAGGTGAAAGAAAATGAGGGGATGTTAAAGGAAATAAGAAGAGGTAAAAGGTAATGAGGGGATGTTAAAGGAAGTAAGGGGTGGTGAAATGAAGTGAGGGGAGGTGAAAGGAAGCAAGGGGTGGTGAAAAGAAGAGAGGGGAGGTGAAAGGAAATAAAGGGAGGTGAAAGAAAGTGAGGGGAGTTGAAAGGAAGTGAGGAGAGGTGAAAAGAGGTGAGCGGAGCTGAAAGGAATAAAGGGGAGGTGAAAGGAAGTAAGGGGAGGTAAAAGGAAGTGAGAGAATGTGAAAGGAAGTGAGGGGAGGTGAAAGAAAGTGAGGGGAGGTGAAAGGAAATGTGGAGAGAAGTAAGGAAGCGAGGGGAGATGAAAGAAAGTGAGGGGAGTTGAAATGAAGTGAGGGGAGGTGAAATGAAGTGAGGGGAGGTGAAAGGAACTGAGGGGAGGTAGAAAGGAAGTGAGGGGATGTAAAAGGAAGTGAGGGGAGGCGAAAGGAAGTGAGGGGAGGTGA
>JAJPWW010000098.1:0-22913 GCA_028673005.1 Tanypteryx hageni
TGTTGTGTTGGGTTGGGTTGGGTTGTGTTCTGTTGGGATGGGATGGGTTGTGTTGGTTTGGGTTGGGTTGGTTTGAGTTGGGTTAGGTTAAGTGAGGGGAGGTGAATGGATGTGAAAGTATGTTAAAGGAAGTAAGTGGAGGTGAAAGTATGTGAAAGGAGGTAAAAGAAAGTGAGTGGAGGTGAAATAAAGTGAGTAGAGGTGAAAGGAAGTGAGGGGAGGTGAAAGTAAGAGAGGAGAGGTGAAAGGAAATGAGGGGGGTGAAAGGAAGTGAGGGGAGGTGAAAGGAAGTGAGGGGAGGTAAAAGAAAGTGAGGGGAGATGAAGTAAAGTGAGGGGAGGTTAAAGGAAGTGAAGGGATGTTAAAGGAAGTGAAGAGAGGTGAAAGGAAGTGAGGGGAGGAGAAAAGAAGTGAGGGGAGGTGAAAGGAAGTGAGAAGAGGTGAAAGGAAGTGGGGGGGAGGTGATATAAAATAAGGGGAGGTGAAAAAAATTGAGAGAATGTGAAAGGAAGCAAGAGGAGATAAAAGAAAGTGAGGGTAGGTGAAAAGAAGCAAGGGGAGGTGAAAGGAAATTAGTGGTGGTGAAAGAAATAGAGGGGCGGTTAAGAGAAGTGAGGGGAGGTGAAAGGAAGTGAGGGGAGTTGAAACAAAATAAGGGGAGGTGAAACGAACTGAGGGGTGGCAAAAGGAATTGAGGGGAGGTGACAGAAAGTGAGAGAATGTGAAAGGTTGGTTGGGTTTGGTTGGGTTGTGTTTAGTTGGGTTGGGTTGGGTTGGGATGGGTTGGGTTAAGTTGGGTTGGGTTGGGTTGTTTTGGGTTGGTTTGGGTTGGGTTGGGTTGGTTAGGGTTGGGTTGGGTTGGGTTGGTTTGTGTTGTGTTGTGTTGGGTTGGGTTGTGTTGTGTTGGGATGGGATGGGTTGTGTTGGTTTGGGTTGGGTTGGTTTGAGTTGGGTTAGGTTAAGTGAGGGGAGGTGAATGGATGTGAAAGTATGTTAAAGGAAGTAAGGGGAGGTGAAAGTATGTGAAAGGAGGTAAAAGAAAGTGTGTAGAGGTGAAAGGAAGTGAGGGGAGTTGAAGGGAAGTAAGGGGAGGTGAATGAAAGAGAGAGAATGTTAAAGGAAGTAAAGGAAGGTGAAAGAAAGGTAGGGGAGGTGAAAGGAAATGAGGGGAGATGAAAGGAAGCAAGTGGAAATGAAAGAAATTGAGGGGAGGTGAAATGAAGGTGAGGTGAGGTTAAAGGAAGTGAGGGGATATTAAAGGAAGTGAGAGGAGTTGAAAGGAAGTGAGAGGAGGGGAAAAGAAGTGGTGGGAGGTGAATGGAAGTAAGGGGATGTTAAAGAAAGTAAGGGGAAGTGAATGGAAGTGAGGGGAGGTAAAAGGAAGAAAGGGGAGGTCAAAGGAAGTCAGGGAAGGTGAAAGGAAACGAGTAGAGATGAAAGAAAGTGAGGGGAGGTGAAATTAAGTGAGGGGGGGGTGAAAGGAAGTGAGGGGAGGAGAAAGGAAGTGAGGGGTGGTGAAATTAAATAAGGGGAGGTGAAAGAAAGTGAGGGGATGTTAAAGGAAGTAAGGGGAGGTGAAAGGAAGTGAGGGGAGGTGAAATAAAATGAGGGAAGGTGAAATGAAGTTAGGGGAGGTAAAAGGAAGTGAGGGGAGGTGAAAGGAAGTAAGGAGAGGTGAAAGGAAGTGAGAGAATGTGAAAGGAAGTGAGGGAAGGTGAAAGAAAGGGATGGGAGGTGAAAGGAAGTGAGGGGAAGTGAAAGGAAGTGATGGGAGGCAAAAGGAAGTGAGGGGAGGTAAATGAAAGAGAGAGAATGTAAAAGGAAGACAGGGAAGGTGAAAGAAAGTGAGGGGAGGTGAAAGGAAGTGAGAGAATGTGAAAGGAAGCAAGAGGAGATAAAAGAAAGTGAGGGTAGGTGAAATGAAGCAAGGGTAGGTGAAAGGAAATTAGTGGTGGTGAAAGAAATAGAGGGGCGGTTAAGGGAAGTGAGGGGAGGTGAAAGGAAGTGAGGGGAGTTGAAACAAAATAAGGGGCGGTTAAGGGACGTGAGGGGAGGTGAAAGGAAGTGAGGGGAGTTGAAACAAAATAAGGGGAGGTGAAACGAACTGAGGGGTGGCAAAAGGAAGTGAGGGGAGGTGACAGAATGTGAGAGAATGTGAAAGGTTGGTTGGGTTGGGTTGGGTTTAGTTGGGTTGGGTTGGGTTGGGATGGGTTGGGTTAAGTTGGGTTGGGTTGGGTTGTTTTGTGTTGTGTTGGGTTGGGTTGGGTTGTGTTGTGTTGGGATGGGATGGGTTGTGTTGGTTTGGGTTGGGTTGGTTTGAGTTGGGTTAGGTTAAGTGAGGGGAGGTGAATGGATGTGAAAGTATGTTAAAGGAAGTAAGTGGAGGTGAAAGTATGTGAAAGGAGGTAAAAGAAAGTAAGTGGAGGTGAAATAAAGTGAGTAGAGGTGAAAGGAAGTGAGGGGAGGTGAAAGTAAGAGAGGAGAGGTGAAAGGAAATGAGGGGGGTGAAAGGAAGTGAGGGGAGGTGAAAGGAAGTGAGGGGAGGTAAAAGAAAGTGAGGGGAGATGAAGTAAAGTGAGGGGAGGTTAAAGGAAGTGAAGGGATGTGAAAGGAAGCAAGAGGAGATAAAAGAAAGTGAGGGTAGGTGAAATGAAGCAAGGGGAGGTGAAAGGAAATTAGTGGTGGTGAAAGAAATAGAGGGGCGGTTAAGGGAAGTGAGGGGAGGTGAAAGGAAGTGAGGGGAGTTGAAACAAAATAAGGGGAGGTGAAACGAACTGAGGGGTGGCAAAAGGAATTGAGGGGAGGTGACAGAAAGTGAGAGAATGTGAAAGGTTGGTTGGGTTGGGTTGGGTTGGGTTTAGTTGGGTTGGGTTGGGTTGGGATGGGTTGGGTTAAGTTGGGTTGGGTTGGGTTGTTTTGGGTTGGTTTGGGGTTGGGTTGGGTTGGTTAGGGTTGGGTTGGGTTGGGTTGGTTTGTGTTGTGTTGTGTTGGGTTGGGTTGTGTTGTGTTGGGATGGGATGGGTTGTGTTGGTTTGGGTTGGGTTGGTTTGAGTTGGGTTAGGTTAAGTGAGGGGAGGTGAATGGATGTGAAAGTATGTTAAAGGAAGTAAGGGGAGGTGAAAGTATGTGAAAGGAGGTAAAATAAAGTGTGTAGAGGTGAAATAAAGTGAGTAGAGGTGAAAGGAAGTGAGGGGAGGTGAAAGTAAGAGAGGAGAGGTGAAAGGAAATGAGGGGGGTGAAAGGAAGTGAGGGTAGGTGAAAGGAAGTGAGGGGAGGTAAAAGAAAGTGAGGGGAGATGAAGTAAAGTGAGGGGAGGTTAAAGGAAGTGAAGGGATGTTAAAGGAAGTGAAGAGAGGTGAAAGGAAGTGAGGGGAGGAGAAAAGAAGTGAGGGGAGGTGAAAGGAAGTGAGAAGAGGTGAAAGGAATTGGAAGGGAGGTGATATAATGTAAGAGGAGGTGAAAGAATGAGAGGGGAGGTGAAATGAAGTGAGGTGTGTTTAAAGGAAGTGAGGGGATGTTAAATGTAGTGAGGGGAGGTGAAAGGATTTGAGAGGAGGGGAAAAGAAGTGAGGGGAGGTGAAAGGATGTAGGGTGAGGTGAAAGGAAGTGAGGGGAGGTGAAAGGAAGTGAGAAGAGGTGAAAGGAAGTGGATGGAGGTGAAAGGAAGTGAGGGGAGGCGAAAGGAAGTGAGGGGAGGTAAAGGAAGTGAGAGAATGTGAAAGGAAGCGAGAAGAGATGAAAGAAAGTGAGGGTAGGTGAAATGAAGCGTGGGGAGGTGAAAGGAAATTAGTGGTGGTGAAAGAAATAGAGGGGATGTTAAAGGAAATGAGGGGAGGTAAAAGGAAGCGAGAGGAGGGGAAAAGAAGTGAGGGGTGGTGAAAGGATGTAAGGGGAGGTGAAAGGAAGTGAGGGGAGGTGAAAGGAAGTGAGAAGAGGTGAAAGGAAGTGGATGGAGGTGAAAGGAAGTGAGGGGAGGCGAAAGGATGTAAGGGGAGGTAAATGGATGTGAGGGGATGTTAAAGGAAATGAGGGGAGGTGAAATGAAGTAATGGGAGGCGAAAGGATGTAAGGGGAGGTAAATGGAAGTGAGGGGATGTTAAAGGAAGTAAGGGGAAGTAAAAGTAAGTGAGGGGAGTTGAAAGAAAGTAAGAGAATATCATAGGTTGGTTGGGTTGGGTTGGGATGGGATCGGTTGGGTTGGGTTGGATTGGGTTGTGTTGGGTTGGGTTGGGTGGGGTTGGGTTGGGTTGGGTAGGTTTGGGTTTGTTTGGGTTAGGTTGGGTTGGGTTAAGTGAGAGGATGTGAATGGAAGTGAGGGGAATATTAAAAGAAGTAAGGGGAGGTGAAAGGAAGTGGGAGGAGGTGAAAGAAATTGAGGGGAGAAGAAAGGAAGTAAGTGGAAGTGAATGGAAGTGAGGAAAGGTGAAAGGAAGCTACAGGAGGTGAAAGAAGTTGAGGAAAGCTGAATGGAAGTGAGGAAAGGTGAAAGGAAGTGAGGGTAGGTCAAAAGAAGTGAGGGGGGGTGAAAGGAATTAGGAGTAGGAGAAACGAAGTGAGGAGAGGTGAAAGGAAATGAGGGAAGGTGAAAGGAAGTGAGGGAAGGTGAATGGAAGTGAGGAAAGGTGAAAGGAAGTGAAGGGAGGTGAAAGATAGTTAGGGTAGATAAAAGGAAATAAGGGGAGGTAAAAGGATGTGAAAGAATGTGAAAGGCAGCGAAGGAAGGTGAAAGAAAGTGAGGAGAGGTGAAAGGAAGTGAGGGGAGGTGAAAGAAAGTGAGGGGAGGTGAATGGAAGTGAGGGGAGGCAAAAGGAATTGAGTGGAGGTGAATGGAAGTAAAGGGAATGTTAAAGAAAGTAAGGGGAAGTGAATGGAAGTGAAGGGTGGTAAAAGGAAGTAAGGGGAGGTGAAAGGAAGTGAGTGGAGGTGAAAGGAAGAGAGGAAAAGTGATGGGTGGTGAGGGGGAGCGATGGGAGCTGAGGGGAAGTGAGGGAAAGTAAATAGACGTGCAAAGAGGTGAAAGAAAGTGAGGGGATGTAAAACGAAGTGAGGAAAGGTGAGAGGAAGTGAGGGGAGGCTAAAGGAAGTGAGGTGGGGTGAAAGGAAGTAGGAGTAGGTGAAAGGAGGTGAGGAGAGGTGAAAGGAAATGAGGGAAGGTGAAAGGAAATGAGGGAAGGTGAATGGAAGTGAGGAAATATGAAAGGAATTAAAGGGAGGTGAAAAATAATGAGGGGAGGTAAAAGGAAATAAGGGGAGGTAAAAGGAATGAAAAAATGTGAAAGGAAGCAAGGGAAGATGAAATGAATTGAAGGGAGGTGAATGGAAGTGAGGGGAGGTGAAAGGAAGTGAGGGGAGATGAATGGAAGATTGGGGAGGTGAAAGGAAATGAGGGGAGGTGAATGAAAGTGAGAGAATGTGAAAGGAAGCGAGGGAAGGTGAAAGGAAGTGAGGCGAGGTAAAAGGAAGAGAGGGGAGGTGAAAGGAAGAGAGGGAAGGTGAAAGGAACTGAGGGGAGTTGAAAGGAAGTGAGGGGAGGTGAATGGAAGTGAGGAAAGGCAAAAGGAATTGAGGGGAGGTGAATGGAAGTGAGGGAATGTTAAAGAAAATAAGGGGAGGTGAAAGGAAGTGATGGGAGGTAAAATGAAGTGAGAGAATGTGAAAGGAAGTGAGAAAAGGTGAAAGAAAATGAGGGGAGATGAAAGGAAGTGAATGGAGGTGAAAGGAAGTGAAAAGAGGTGAAAGGAAGTGGATGGAGTTGAAAGGAAGTGAGGGGAGGCGAAAGGATGTAAGGGGAGGTAAATGGATGTGAGTTAATGTTAAAGTAAATGAGGGGAGATGAAAGGAAGTGAGGGGAGGCGATAGGATGTGCGGGGAGGTAAATGGAAGTGATTGGATGTTAAAGGAAGTAAGGGGAGGTAAAAGTAAGTGAGGGGAGTTGAAAGAAAGTAAGAGAATATCATAGGTTGGTTGGTTTGGGTTGGGATGGGATGGGTTGGGTTGGGTTGGGTTGGATTGGGTTGGGTTGGGTTGGGTTGGGTGGGGTTCGGTTGGGTTGGGTTGGGTTGGGTAGGTTTGGGTTTGTTTGGGTTGGGTTGGGTTGGGTTAAGTGAGAGGAGGTGAATGGAAGTGAGGGGATATTAAAAGAAATAAGGGGAGTTGAAAGGAAGTGAGAGGAGGTGAAAGACAGTGAGGGGAGAAGAAAGGAAGTAAGTGGAAGTGAATGGAAGTGAGGAAAGGTGAAAAGAATTGAAGGGAGGTGAAAGATAGTTAGGGGAGATAAAAGGAAATAAGGGGAGGTAAAAGGATGTGAAAGAATGTGAAAGGCAGCGAAGGAAGGTGAAAGAAAGTGGGGAGAGGTGAAAGGAAGTGAGGGGAGGTGAAAGGAAGTGAGGGGAGGTGAATGGAAGTGAGGGGAGGCAAAAGGAATTGAGGGGGAGTGAATAAAAGTGAGGGGATGTTAAAGAAAATAAGGGGAATTGAATGGAAGTGAGGGGAGGTAAAAGGAAGTAAGGGGAGGTGAAAGGAAGTGAGGGGAGATGAAAGAAAGTGAGGGGAGGGGAAATAAAGTGAGGGGAGGTGAAAGGAAGTGAGTGGAGGTGAAAGGAAGAGAGGAAAATTGATGGGAGGTGAGGGGGAGCGATGGGAGATGATGGGAAGTGAGGGAAAGTAAATAGACGTGCAAAGAGGTGAAAGAAAGTAAGGGGATGTAAAATTAAGTGAGGAAAGGTGAGAGGAAGTGAGGGGAGGCTAAAGGAAACGAGGTGGGGTGAAAGGAAGTAGAAGTAGGTGAAAGGAAGTGAGGAGAGGTGAAAGGAAATGAGGTAAGATGAAAGGAAATGAGGGAAGGTGAATGGAAGTGAGGAAATATGAAAGGAATTGAAGAGAGGTGAAAAATAATGAGGGGAGGTAAAAGGAATAAGGGGAGGTAAAAGGAATGAAAAAATGTGAAAGGAAGCAAGGGAAGATGAAATAAATTGAAGGGAGGTGAATGGAAGTGAGGGGAGGTGAAAGGAAGTGAGGGGAGATGAAAGGAAGAGTGGGGAGATGAAAGGAAGTGAGAGGAGGTGAAAGGAAACGATAAGAGGTGAAAGAAAGTGAGGGGAGGTGAAATGAAGTGAGGGGGTGTGAAAGGAAGTGAGGGGAGGTGAAAGGAAGAGAGGGGAGGTGAAAGGAAGCGAGGGGAGGTTAAAGGAAGTGAGGGGAGGCGAAAGGAAATGAGGAGAGGTGAAAGGAAGTGAGTGGTGGTAAAATTAAATAAGGGGATGTTAAAGGAAGTAGGGGAGGTGAAAGGAAGTGAGGGGAGGTGAAATAAAGTGAGGGAGGGTGAAATGAAGTGAGGGGAGGTGAAAGGAAGTGAAAGGAGTTAAAAGGAAGTAAGGGGAGATGAAAGGAAGTGAGAGAATGTGAAAGGAAGTGAGGGAAGGTGAAGGAAAGGGATACGAGGTGAAAGGAAGTGAGGGCGGTGAAAGGAAGTTATGGGAGGCAAAAGGATGTGAGGGGAGGTAAATGAAAGAGAGAGAATGTGAAAGGAAGACAGGGAAGGTGAAAGAAAGTGAGGGGAGGTGAAATGAAGTGAGGGGAGGTGAAAGGAAGTGAGGGGAGTTCAAAGAAAGTAAGAGAATATCATAGGTTGGTTGGGTTGGGTTGGGATGGGATGGGATGGGTTGGGCTGGGTTGGATTGGGTTGGGTTGGGTTGGGTAGGTTTGGGTTTGGTTGGGTTGGGTTGGGTTAAGTGAGAGGAGGTGAATGGAAGTCAGGGGATGTTAAAAGAAATAAGGGGTGGTGAAAGGAAGTGAGAGGAGGTGAAAGAAAGTGATGGGAGAAGAAAGCAAGTAAGTGGAAGTGAATGGAAGTTAGGAAAGATGAAAGGAAGCGACAGGAGGTGAAAGAAGTTGAGGGAAGCTGAATGGAAGTGAGGAAAGTTGAAAGGAAGTGAGGGTAGATGAAAAGAAGTGAGGGGTGGTGAAAGGAATTAGGAGTAGGTGAAACGAAGTGAGGAGAGGTGAAAGGAAATGAGGAAAGGTGAAAGGAAGTGAGGGAAGGTGAAAGGAAGTGAAGGGAGGTGAAAGATAGTTAGGGGAGATAAAAGGAAATAATGGGAGGTAAAAGGATGTGAAAGAATGTGAAAGGCAGCGAAGGAAAGTGAAGGAAAGTGAGGAGAGGTGAAAGGAAGTGAGGGGAGGTGAAAGGAAGTGAGGGGAGGTGAATGGAGGTGAGGGGAAGCAAAAGGAATTGAAGGGAGGTGAATGAAAGTGGGGGGATGTTAAAGATAGTAAGGGGAAGTGAATGTAAGTGAGGGGAGGTAAAAGGAAGTAACGGGTGGTGAAAGGAAGTGAGGGGAGGTGAAAGAAAGTGAGGGGAGGTGAAATGAAGTGAGGCAGGGGTGAAAGGAAGTGAGGGGACGTGAAAGGAAGAGAGGGGAGGTGAAAGAAAGCGAGGGGAGGTGAAAGGAAGTGAGGGGAGGCGAAAGGAAATGAGGGGAGGTGAATGGAAGTGAGGGGTGGTGAAATTAAGTGAGAGGAGGTGAAAGAAAGTAAGGGGATGTTAAAGGAAGTAAGGGGAGGTGAAAAGAAGTGAGGGGAGGTGAAATAAAAAGAGGGAAGGTGAAATGAAGTGAGGGGAGGTGAAAGGAAGTGAGGGGAGGTGAAAGGAAGTAAGGAGAGGTGAAAGGAAGTGAGAGAATGTGAAAGGAAGTAAGGGAAAGAAATACAGGGGCGGTGAAGGGAAGTGAGGGGAGGTGAAATAAATTGAGGGGAGGATAAAGAAAGTGAGTGGCGGTGAAAGGAAGAGAGGAAAAGTGATGGGAGGTGAGGCGGAGCGATGGGAGCTGAGGTGAAGTGAGGGAAAATAAATAGACGTGCAAAAGGTGAAAGAAAGTGAGGGGATGTAAAATGAAATGAGGAAAGGTGAGAGGAAGTGAGGGGAGGTTAAAGTAAGTGAGGTGGGGTGAAAGGAAGTAGGAGTAAGTGAAAGGAAGTGAGGAGAGGTGAAAGGAAATGAGGGAAGGTGAAAGGAAATGAGGGAAGGTGAATGGAAGTGAGGAAATGTGAAAGGAATTGAAGGTAGGTGAAAAATAATGAGGGGAGGTAAAAGGAAATAAGGGGAGGTAAAAGGAATGAAAAATTTGAAAGGAAGCAAGGGAAGATGAAATAAATTGAAGGGAGGTGAAAGGAAGTGAGGGGAGGTGAAAGGAAGTGAGTGGAGATGAAAGGAAGAGAGGGGAGGTGAAAGGAATTGAGGGGAGGTGAATGAAAGTGAGAGAATATGAAAGGAAGCGAGGGAAAGTGAAAGGAAGTGAGGCGAGGTGAAAGGAAGAGAGGGGAAGTGAAAGGAAGAGAGGGGAGGAGAAAGGAAGTGAGGGGAGTTGAAAGGAAGTGAGGGGAGGTAAAAGTAGGTGCGGGGAGTTGAAAGAAAGTAAGAGAATATCATAGGTTGGTTGGGTTGGGTTGGGATGGGATGGGTTGGGTTGGGTTGGATTGGGTTGGGTTGGGTTGGGTTGGGTGGGGTTGGGTTGGGTTGGGATGGGTAGGTTTGGGTTTGTTTGGGTTGGGTTGGGTTGGGTTAAGTGAGAGGAGGTGAATGGATGTGAGGGGATATTAAAAGAAGTAAGGGGAGGTGAAAGGAAGAGAGAGGAGGTGAAAGAAATTGAGGGGAGAATAAAGGAAGTAAGTGGAAGTGAATGGAAGTGAGGAAAGGTGAAAGGAAGCTACAGGAGGTGAAAGAAGTTGAGGGAAGCTGAATGGAAGTGAGGAAAGGTGAAAGGAAGTGAGGGTAGGTCAAAAGAAGTGAGGGGGGGTGAAAGGAATTAGGAGTAGGTGAAACGAAGTGAGGAGAGGTGAAAGGAAATGAGGGAAGGTGAAAGGAAGTGAGGGAAGGTGAATGGAAGTGAGGAAAGGTGAAAGGAAGTGAAGGGAGGTGAAAGATAGTTAGGGGAGATAAAAAAAAATAAGGGGAGGTAAAAGGATGTGAAAGAATGTGAAAGGCAGCGAAGGAAGGTGAAAGAAAGTGAGGAGAGGTGAAAGGAAGTGAGGGGAGGTGAAAGAAAGTGAGGGGAGGTGAATGGAAGTGAGGGGAGGCAAAAGGAATTAAGGGGAGGTGAATGGAAGTAAAGGGAATGTTAAAGAAAGTAAGGGGAAGTGAATGGAAATGATGGGAGAAAAAAGGAAGTAAGGGGAGGTGAAAGGAAGTGAGGGGAGATGAAAGGAAGTGAGTGGAGGTGAAAGGAAGAGAGGAAAAATGATGTGTGGTGAGGGGGAGCGATGGGATCTGAGGGGAAGTGAGGGAAAGTAAATAGACGTGCAAAGAGGTGAAAGAAAGTGAGGGGATGTAAAATGAAGTGAGGAAAGGTGAGAGGAAGTGAGGGGAGGCTAAAGGAAGTGAGGTGGGGTGAAAGAAGTAGGAGTAGGTGAAAGGAAGTGAGGAGAGGTGAAAGGAAATGAGGGAAGGTGAAAGGAAATGAGGGAAGGTGAATGGAAGTGAGGAAATATGAAAGGAATTGAAGGGAGGTGAAAAATAATGAGGGGAGGTAAAAAGAAATAAGGAGAGGTAAAAGGAATGAAAAAATGTAAAAGGAAGCAAGGGAAGATGAAATAAATTGAAGGGAGGTGAATGGAAGTGAGGGGAGGTGAAAGGAAGTGAGGGGAGATGAATGGAAGAGTGGGGAGGTGAAAGGAAGTGAGGGGAGATGAATGAAAGTGAGAGAATGTGAAAGGAAGCGAGGGAAGGTGAAAAGAAGTGAGGCGAGGTAAAAGGAAGAGAGGGGAGGTGAAAGGAAGAGAGGGAAGGTGAAAGGAAGTGAGGGGAGTTGAAAGGAAGTGAGGGGAGGTGAATGGAAGTGAGGGGAGGCGAAAGGAATTGAGGGGAGGTGAATGGATGTGAGGGGATGTTAAAGAAAATAAGGGGAGGTGAAAGGAAGTGATGGGAGGTGATATAAAATAAGTGGAGGTGAAAGGAAGTGAGAGAATGTGAAAGGAAGCAAGAGGAGATAAAAGAAAGTGAGGGTAGGTGAAATGAAGCGAGGGGAGGTGAAAGGAAATTAGTGGTGGTGAAAGAAATAGAGGGGTGGTTAAGGGAAGTGAGGGGAGGTGAAAGGAAGTGAGGGGAGTAGAAAGGAAGTGAGGGGAGGTGAATGGAAGTGAGGAAAGGCTAAAGGAATTGAGGGGAGGTGAATGGAAGTGAGGGAATGTTAAAGAAAATAAGGGGAGGTGAAAGGAAGTGATGGGAGGTAAAATGAAGTGAGAGAATGTGAATGGAAGTGAGAAAAGGTGAAAGAAAATGAGGGGAGATGAAAGGAAGTGAATGGAGGTGAATGGAAATGAGCGGAGGTGAAAGGAAGAGAGGGGAGGTAAAAGGAAGTGAGGGGAGGTGAAAGGAAGTGAGGGGAGTTGAAAGGAAGTGAGTGGAGGTGAAAGGAATTGAGGGGTGGTGAAATGAAATAAGTGGAGGTGAAAGGAAGTGAGGGGATGTTAAAGTAAGTAAGGGGAGGTGAAAGGAAGTGAGGGGAGGTGAAATTAAGCGAGGGAATGTGAAATAATGTGTGGGGAGGTGAAAGGAAGTGAGGGGAGGTGAAAGGAAGTGATGGGAGATAAAATGAAGTGACAGAATGTGAAAGGAAGTGAGAAAAGTTGAAAGAAAATGAGGGGAGTTGAAAGGAAGTGAATGGAGGTGAAAGGAAATGAGCGGAGGTGAAAGGAAGAAAGGGGAGGTAAAAGGAAGTGAGGGGAGGTGAAAGGAAGTGAGGGGAGGTGAAAGGAAGTGAGGGTGGGTGAAAGGAAGTGAGGGGTGGTGAAATGAATTAAGGGGAGGTGAAAGGAAGTGAGGGGATGTTAAAGTAAGTAAGGGGAGGTGAAAGGAAGTGAGGGGAGTTGAAATAAAGTGAGGGAAGGTGAAATAAAGTGAGGGGAGGTGAAAGGAAGTGAGAGGAGGTGAAAGAAATTGAGGGGAGGAGAAAGGAAATAAGGGCAGGTAAAAAGAAGTGAGAGAATGTGAAAGGAATTGAGGGAAGGTGATAGAAAGAGAGGAGAGGTGAAAGGAAGTAAGGGGAGTTGAAAGGAAGTGAGGGGAGGTGAATGAAAGAGAGAGAATGTGAATGGAAGTAAAGGAAGGTGAAAGAAAGTGAGGGGAGGTGAAAGGAAATGAGGGGAGATGAAAGGAAGCAAGTGGAAATGAAAGAAATTGAGGGGAGGTGAAATGAAGTGAGGTGAGGTTAAAGGAAGTGAGGGGATATTAAAGGAAGTGAGAGGAGTTGAAAGGAAGTGAGAGGAGGGGAAAAGAAGTGGTGGGAGGTGAATGGAAGTAAGGGGATGTTAAAGAAAGTAAGGGGAAGTGAATGGAAGTGAGGGGAGGTAAAAGGAAGAAAGGGGAGGTGAAAGGAAGTCAGGGAAGGTGAAAGGAAACGAGTAGAGATGAAAGAAAGTGAGGGGAGGTGAAATTAAGTGAGGGGGGGTGAAAGGAAGTGAGGGGAGGAGAAAGGAAGTGAGGGGTGGTGAAATTAAATAAGGGGAGGTGAAAGAAAGTGAGGGGATGTTAAAGGAAGTAAGGGGAGGTGAAAGGAAGTTAGGGGAGGTGAAATAAAATGAGGGAAGGTGAAATGAAGTTAGGGGAGGTAAAAGGAAGTGAGGGGAGGTGAAAGGAAGTAAGGAGAGGTGAAAGGAAGTGAGAGAATGTGAAAGGAAGTGAGGGAAGGTGAAAGAAAGGGATGGGAGGTGAAAGGAAGTGAGGGGAAGTGAAAGGAAGTGATGGGAGGCAAAAGGAAGTGAGGGGAGGTAAATGAAAGAGAGAGAATGTAAAAGGAAGACAGGGAAGGTGAAAGAAAGTGAGGGGAGGTGAAAGGAAGTGAGAGAATGTGAAAGGAAGCAAGAGGAGATAAAAGAAAGTGAGGGTAGGTGAAATGAAGCAAGGGGAGGTGAAAGGAAATTAGTGGTGGTGAAAGAAATAGAGGGGCGGTTAAGGAAAGTGAGGGGAGGTGAAAGGAAGTGAGGGGAGTTGAAACAAAATAAGGGGAGGTGAAACGAACTGAGGGGTGGCAAAAGGAAGTGAGGGGAGGTGACAGAAAGTGAGAGAATGTGAAAGGTTGGTTGGGTTGGGTTGGGTTTAGTTGGGTTGGGTTGGGTTGGGATGGGTTGGGTTAAGTTGGGTTGGGTTGGGTTGTTTTGGGTTGGTTTGGGTTGGGTTGGGTTGGTTAGGGTTGGGTTGGGTTGGGTTGGTTTGTGTTGTGTTGGGTTGGGTTGGGTTGTGTTGTGTTGGGATGGGATGGGTTGTGTTGGTTTGGGTTGGGTTGGTTTGAGTTGGGTTAGGTTAAGTGAGGGGAGGTGAATGGATGTGAAAGTATGTTAAAGGAAGTAAGTGGAGGTGAAAGTATGTGAAAGGAGGTAAAAGAAAGTGAGTGGAGGTGAAATAAAGTGAGTAGAGGTGAAAGGAAGTGAGGGGAGGTGAAAGTAAGAGAGGAGAGGTGAAAGGAAATGAGGGGGGTGAAAGGAAGTGAGGGGAGGTGAAAGGAAGTGAGGGGAGGTAAAAGAAAGTGAGGGGAGATGAAGTAAAGTGAGGGGAGGTTAAAGGAAGTGAAGGGATGTTAAAGGAAGTGAAGAGAGGTGAAAGGAAGTGAGGAAAGGAGAAAAGAAGTGAGGGGAGGTGAAAGGAAGTGAGAAGAGGTGAAAGGAAGTGGGGGGAGGTGATATAAAATAAGGGGAGGTGAAAAAAATTGAGAGAATGTGAAAGGAAGCAAGAGGAGATAAAAGAAAGTGAGGGTAGGTGAAAAGAAGCAAGGGGAGGTGAAAGGAAATTAGTGGTGGTGAAAGAAATAGAGGGGCGGTTAAGAGAAGTGAGGGGAGGTGAAAGGAAGTGAGGGGAGTTGAAACAAAATAAGGGGAGGTGAAACGAACTGAGGGGTGGCAAAAGGAATTGAGGGGAGGTGACAGAAAGTGAGAGAATGTGAAAGGTTGGTTGGGTTTGGTTGGGTTGGGTTTAGTTGGGTTGGGTTGGGTTGGGATGGGTTGGGTTAAGTTGGGTTGGGTTGGGTTGTTTTGGGTTGGTTTGGGTTGGGTTGGGTTGGTTAGGGTTGGGTTGGGTTGGGTTGGTTTGTGTTGTGTTGTGTTGGGTTGGGTTGTGTTGTGTTGGGATGGGATGGGTTGTGTTGGTTTGGGTTGGGTTGGTTTGAGTTGGGTTAGGTTAAGTGAGGGGAGGTGAATGGATGTGAAAGTATGTTAAAGGAAGTAAGGGGAGGTGAAAGTATGTGAAAGGAGGTAAAAGAAAGTGTGTAGAGGTGAAAGGAAGTGAGGGGAGTTGAAGGGAAGTAAGGGGAGGTGAATGAAAGAGAGAGAATGTTAAAGGAAGTAAAGGAAGGTGAAAGAAAGGTAGGGGAGGTGAAAGGAAATGAGGGGAGATGAAAGGAAGCAAGTGGAAATGAAAGAAATTGAGGGGAGGTGAAATGAAGTGAGGTGAGGTTAAAGGAAGTGAGGGGATATTAAAGGAAGTGAGAGGAGTTGAAAGGAAGTGAGAGGAGGGGTAAAGAAGTGGTGGGAGGTGAATGGAAGTAAGGGGATGTTAAAGAAAGTAAGGGGAAGTGAATGGAAGTGAGGGGAGGTAAAAGGAAGAAAGGGGAGGTCAAAGGAAGTCAGGGAAGGTGAAAGGAAACGAGTAGAGATGAAAGAAAGTGAGGGGAGGTGAAATTAAGTGAGGGGGGGTGAAAGGAAGTGAGGGGAGGAGAAAGGAAGTGAGGGGTGGTGAAATTAAATAAGGGGAGGTGAAAGAAAGTGAGGGGATGTTAAAGGAAGTAAGGGGAGGTGAAAGGAAGTGAGGGGAGGTGAAATAAAATGAGGGAAGGTGAAATGAAGTTAGGGGAGGTAAAAGGAAGTGAGGGGAGGTGAAAGGAAGTAAGGAGAGGTGAAAGGAAGTGAGAGAATGTGAAAGGAAGTGAGGGAAGGTGAAAGAAAGGGATGGGAGGTGAAAGGAAGTGAGGGGAAGTGAAAGGAAGTGATGGGAGGCAAAAGGAAGTGAGGGGAGGTAAATGAAAGAGAGAGAATGTAAAAGGAAGACAGGGAAGGTGAAAGAAAGTGAGGGGAGGTGAAAGGAAGTGAGAGAATGTGAAAGGAAGCAAGAGGAGATAAAAGAAAGTGAGGGTAGGTGAAATGAAGCAAGGGGAGGTGAAAGGAAATTAGTGGTGGTGAAAGAAATAGAGGGGCGGTTAAGGGAAGTGAGGGGAGGTGAAAGGAAGTGAGGGGAGTTGAAACAAAATAAGGGGCGGTTAAGGGACGTGAGGGGAGGTGAAAGGAAGTGAGGGGAGTTGAAACAAAATAAGGGGAGGTGAAACGAACTGAGGGGTGGCAAAAGGAAGTGAGGGGAGGTGACAGAATGTGAGAGAATGTGAAAGGTTGGTTGGGTTGGGTTGGGTTTAGTTGGGTTGGGTTGGGTTGGGATGGGTTGGGTTAAGTTGGGTTGGGTTGGGTTGTTTTGTGTTGTGTTGGGTTGGGTTGGGTTGTGTTGTGTTGGGATGGGATGGGTTGTGTTGGTTTGGGTTGGGTTGGTTTGAGTTGGGTTAGGTTAAGTGAGGGGAGGTGAATGGATGTGAAAGTATGTTTTTTTATAAGGAAGTAAGTGGAGGTGAAAGTATGTGAAAGGAGGTAAAAGAAAGTGAGTGGAGGTGAAATAAAGTGAGTAGAGGTGAAAGGAAGTGAGGGGAGGTGAAAGTAAGAGAGGAGAGGTGAAAGGAAATGAGGGGGGTGAAAGGAAGTGAGGGGAGGTGAAAGGAAGTGAGGGGAGGTAAAGGAAAGTGAGGGGAGATGAAGTAAAGTGAGGGGAGGTTAAAGGAAGTGAAGGTATGTTAAAGGAAGTGAAGAGAGGTGAAAGGAAGTGAGGGGAGGAGAAAAGAAGTGAGGGGAGGTGAAAGGAAGTGAGAAGAGGTGAAAGGAAGTGGGGGGAGGTGATATAAAATAAGGGGAGGTGAAAGGAAGTGAGAGAATGTGAAAGGAAGCAAGAGGAGATAAAAGAAAGTGAGGGTAGGTGAAATGAAGCAAGGGGAGGTGAAAGGAAATTAGTGGTGGTGAAAGAAATAGAGGGGCGGTTAAGGGAAGTGAGGGGAGGTGAAAGGAAGTGAGGGGAGTTGAAACAAAATAAGGGGAGGTGAAACGAACTGAGGGGTGGCAAAAGGAATTGAGGGGAGGTGACAGAAAGTGAGAGAATGTGAAAGGTTGGTTGGGTTGGGTTGGGTTGGGTTTAGTTGGGTTGGGTTGGGTTGGGATGGGTTGGGTTAAGTTGGGTTGGGTTGGGTTGTTTTGGGTTGGTTTGGGTTGGGTTGGGTTGGTTAGGGTTGGGTTGGGTTGGGTTGGTTTGTGTTGTGTTGTGTTGGGTTGGGTTGTGTTGTGTTGGGATGGGATGTGTTGTGTTGGTTTGGGTTGGGTTGGTTTGAGTTGGGTTAGGTTAAGTGAGGGGAGGTGAATGGATGTGAAAGTATGTTAAAGGAAGTAAGGGGAGGTGAAAGTATGTGAAAGGAGGTAAAATAAAGTGTGTAGAGGTGAAATAAAGTGAGTAGAGGTGAAAGGAAGTGAGGGGAGGTGAAAGTAAGAGAGGAGAGGTGAAAGGAAATGAGGGGGGTGAAAGGAAGTGAGGGTAGGTGAAAGGAAGTGAGGGGAGGTAAAAGAAAGTGAGGGGAGATGAAGTAAAGTGAGGGGAGGTTAAAGGAAGTGAAGGGATGTTAAAGGAAGTGAAGAGAGGTGAAAGGAAGTGAGGGGAGGAGAAAAGAAGTGAGGGGAGGTGAAAGGAAGTGAGAAGAGGTGAAAGGAATTGGAAGGGAGGTGATATAATGTAAGAGGAGGTGAAAGAATGAGAGGGGAGGTGAAATGAAGTGAGGTGTGTTTTAAAGGAAGTGAGGGGATGTTAAATGTAGTGAGGGGAGGTGAAAGGATGTGAGAGGAGGGGAAAAGAAGTGAGGGGAGGTGAAAGGATGTAGGGTGAGGTGAAAGGAAGTGAGGGGAGGTGAAAGGAAGTGAGAAGAGGTGAAAGGAAGTGGATGGAGGTGAAAGGAAGTGAGGGGAGGCGAAAGGAAGTGAGGGGAGGTAAAGGAAGTGAGAGAATGTGAAAGGAAGCGAGAAGAGATGAAAGAAAGTGAGGGTAGGTGAAATGAAGCGTGGGGAGGTGAAAGGAAATTAGTGGTGGTGAAAGAAATAGAGGGGATGTTAAAGGAAATGAGGGGAGGTAAAAGGAAGCGAGAGGAGGGGAAAAGAAGTGAGGGGTGGTGAAAGGATGTAAGGGGAGGTGAAAGGAAGTGAGGGGAGGTGAAAGGAAGTGAGAAGAGGTGAAAGGAAGTGGATGGAGGTGAAAGGAAGTAAGGGGAGGCGAAAGGATGTAAGGGGAGGTAAATGGATGTGAGGGGATGTTAAAGGAAATGAGGGGAGGTGAAATGAAGTAATGGGAGGCGAAAGGATGTAAGGGGAGGTAAATGGAAGTGAGGGGATGTTAAAGGAAGTAAGGGGAGGTAAAAGTAAGTGAGGGGAGTTGAAAGAAAGTAAGAGAATATCATAGGTTGGTTGGGTTGGGTTGGGATGGGATCGGTTGGGTTGGGTTGGATTGGGTTGTGTTGGGTTGGGTTGGGTGGGGTTGGGTTGGGTTGGGTAGGTTTGGGTTTGTTTGGGTTAGGTTGGGTTGGGTTAAGTGAGAGGATGTGAATGGAAGTGAGGGAATATTAAAAGAAGTAAGGGGAGGTGAAAGGAAGTGGGAGGAGGTGAAAGAAATTGAGGGGAGAAGAAAGGAAGTAAGTGGAAGTGAATGGAAGTGAGGAAAGGTGAAAGGAAGCTACAGGAGGTGAAAGAAGTTGAGGAAAGCTGAATGGAAGTGAGGAAAGGTGAAAGGAAGTGAGGGTAGGTCAAAAGAAGTGAGGGGGGTGAAAGGAATTAGGAGTAGGTGAAACGAAGTGAGGAGAGGTGAAAGGAAATGAGGGAAGGTGAAAGGAAGTGAGGGAAGGTGAATGGAAGTGAGGAAAGGTGAAAGGAAGTGAAGGGAGGTGAAAGATAGTTAGGGTAGATAAAAGGAAATAAGGGGAGGTAAAAGGATGTGAAAGAATGTGAAAGGCAGCGAAGGAAGGTGAAAGAAAGTGAGGAGAGGTGAAAGGAAGTGAGGGGAGGTGAAAGAAAGTGAGGGGAGGTGAATGGAAGTGAGGGGAGGCAAAAGGAATTGAGTGGAGGTGAATGGAAGTAAAGGGAATGTTAAAGAAAGTAAGGGGAAGTGAATGGAAGTGAAGGGTGGTAAAAGGAAGTAAGGGGAGGTGAAAGGAAGTGAGGGGAGATGAAAGGAAGTGAGTGGAGGTGAAAGGAAGAGAGGAAAAGTGATGGGTGGTGAGGGGGGAGCGATGGGATCTGAGGGGAAGTGAGGGAAAGTAAATAGACGTGCAAAGAGGTGAAAGAAAGTGAGGGGATGTAAAACGAAGTGAGGAAAGGTGAGAGGAAGTGAGGGGAGGCTAAAGGAAGTGAGGTGGGGTGAAAGAAGTAGGAGTAGGTGAAAGGAAGTGAGGAGAGGTGAAAGGAAATGAGGGAAGGTGAAAGGAAATGAGGGAAGGTGAATGGAAGTGAGGAAATATGAAAGGAATTGAAGGGAGGTGAAAAATAATGAGGGGAGGTAAAAGGAAATAAGGGGAGGTAAAAGGAATGAAAAAATGTGAAAGGAAGCAAGGGAAGATGAAATGAATTGAAGGGAGGTGAATGGAAGTGAGGGGAGGTGAAAGGAAGTGAGGGGAGATGAATGGAAGATTGGGGAGGTGAAAGGAAATGAGGGGAGGTGAATGAAAGTGAGAGAATGTGAAAGGAAGCGAGGGAAGGTGAAAGGAAGTGAGGCGAGGTAAAAGGAAGAGAGGGGAGGTGAAAGGAAGAGAGGGAAGGTGAAAGGAACTGAGGGGAGTTGAAAGGAAGTGAGGGGAGGTGAATGGAAGTGAGGAAAGGCAAAAGGAATTGAGGGGAGGTGAATGGAAGTGAGGGAATGTTAAAGAAAATAAGGGGAGGTGAAAGGAAGTGATGGGAGGTAAAATGAAGTGAGAGAATGTGAAAGGAAGTGAGAAAAGGTGAAAGAAAATGAGGGGAGATGAAAGGAAGTGAATGGAGGTGAAAGGAAATGAGCGGAGGTGAAAGGAAGAGAGGGGAGGTAAAAGGAAGTGAGGGGAGGTGAAAGGAAGTGAGGGGAGGTGAAAGGAAGTGAGGGGAGGTGAAAGGAAGTGAGGGGTGGTGAAATGAATTAAGGGGAGGGGAAAGGAAGTGAGGGGATGTTAAAGTAAGTAAGGGGAGGTGAAAGGAAGTGAGGGGAGTTGAAATAAAGTGAGGGAAGGTGAAATAAAGTGAGGGGAGGTGAAAGGAAGTGAGGGGAGGTGAAAGAAATTGAGGGGAGGAGAAAGGAAATAAGGGGAGGTAAAAAGAAGTGAGAGAATGTGAAAGGAATTGAGGGAAGGTGATAGAAAGAGAGGAGAGGTGAAAGGAAGTAAGGGGAGTTGAAGGGAAGTAAGGGGAGGTGAATGAAAGAGAGAGAATGTTAAAGGAAGTAAAGGAAGGTGAAAGAAAGTGAGGGGAGGTGAAAGGAAATGAGGGGAGATGAAAGGAAGCAAGTGGAAATGAAAGAAATTGAGGGGAGGTGAAATGAAGTGAGGTGAGGTTAAAGGAAGTGAGGGGATATTAAAGGAAGTGAGAGGAGTTGAAAGGAAGTGAGAGGAGGGGAAAAGAAGTGGTGGGAGGTGAATGGAAGTAAGGGGATGTTAAAGAAAGTAAGGGGAAGTGAATGGAAGTGAGGGGAGGTAAAAGGAAGAAAGGGGAGGTCAAAGGAAGTCAGGGAAGGTGAAAGGAAACGAGTAGAGATGAAAGAAAGTGAGGGGAGGTGAAATTAAGTGAGGGGGGGTGAAAGGAAGTGAGGGGAGGAGAAAGGAAGTGAGGGGTGGTGAAATTAAATAAGGGGAGGTGAAAGAAAGTGAGGGGATGTTAAAGGAAGTAAGGGGAGGTGAAAGGAAGTGAGGGGAGGTGAAATAAAATGAGGGAAGGTGAAATGAAGTTAGGGGAGGTAAAAGGAAGTGAGGGGAGGTGAAAGGAAGTAAGGAGAGGTGAAAGGAAGTGAGAGAATGTGAAAGGAAGTGAGGGAAGGTGAAAGAAAGGGATGGGAGGTGAAAGGAAGTGAGGGGAAGTGAAAGGAAGTGATGGGAGGCAAAAGGAAGTGAGGGGAGGTAAATGAAAGAGAGAGAATGTAAAAGGAAGACAGGGAAGGTGAAAGAAAGTGAGGGGAGGTGAAAGGAAGTGAGAGAATGTGAAAGGAAGCAAGAGGAGATAAAAGAAAGTGAGGGTAGGTGAAATGAAGCAAGGGGAGGTGAAAGGAAATTAGTGGTGGTGAAAGAAATAGAGGGGCGGTTAAGGGAAGTGAGGGGAGGTGAAAGGAAGTGAGGGGAGTTGAAACAAAATAAGGGGCGGTTAAGGGACGTGAGGGGAGGTGAAAGGAAGTGAGGGGAGTTGAAACAAAATAAGGGGAGGTGAAACGAACTGAGGGGTGGCAAAAGGAAGTGAGGGGAGGTGACAGAATGTGAGAGAATGTGAAAGGTTGGTTGGGTTGGGTTGGGTTTAGTTGGGTTGGGTTGGGTTGGGATGGGTTGGGTTAAGTTGGGTTGGGTTGGGTTGTTTTGTGTTGTGTTGGGTTGGGTTGGGTTGTGTTGTGTTGGGATGGGATGGGTTGTGTTGGTTTGGGTTGGGTTGGTTTGAGTTGGGTTAGGTTAAGTGAGGGGAGGTGAATGGATGTGAAAGTATGTTAAAGGAAGTAAGTGGAGGTGAAAGTATGTGAAAGGAGGTAAAAGAAAGTGAGTGGAGGTGAAATAAAGTGAGTAGAGGTGAAAGGAAGTGAGGGGAGGTGAAAGTAAGAGAGGAGAGGTGAAAGGAAATGAGGGGGGTGAAAGGAAGTGAGGGGAGGTGAAAGGAAGTGAGGGGAGGTAAAGGAAAGTGAGGGGAGATGAAGTAAAGTGAGGGGAGGTTAAAGGAAGTGAAGGTATGTTAAAGGAAGTGAAGAGAGGTGAAAGGAAGTGAGGGGAGGAGAAAAGAAGTGAGGGGAGGTGAAAGGAAGTGAGAAGAGGTGAAAGGAAGTGGGGGGAGGTGATATAAAATAAGGGGAGGTGAAAGGAAGTGAGAGAATGTGAAAGGAAGCAAGAGGAGATAAAAGAAAGTGAGGGTAGGTGAAATGAAGCAAGGGGAGGTGAAAGGAAATTAGTGGTGGTGAAAGAAATAGAGGGGCGGTTAAGGGAAGTGAGGGGAGGTGAAAGGAAGTGAGGGGAGTTGAAAAAAAATAAGGGGAGGTGAAACGAACTGAGGGGTGGCAAAAGGAATTGAGGGGAGGTGACAGAAAGTGAGAGAATGTGAAAGGTTGGTTGGGTTGGGTTGGGTTGGGTTTAGTTGGGTTGGGTTGGGTTGGGATGGGTTGGGTTAAGTTGGGTTGGGTTGGGTTGTTTTGGGTTGGTTTGGGTTGGGTTGGGTTGGTTAGGTTTGGGTTGGGTTGGGTTGGTTTGTGTTGTGTTGTGTTGGGTTGGGTTGTGTTGTGTTGGGATGGGATGGGTTGTGTTGGTTTGGGTTGGGTTGGTTTGAGTTGGGTTAGGTTAAGTGAGGGGAGGTGAATGGATGTGAAAGTATGTTAAAGGAAGTAAGGGGAGGTGAAAGTATGTGAAAGGAGGTAAAATAAAGTGTGTAGAGGTGAAATAAAGTGAGTAGAGGTGAAAGGAAGTGAGGGGAGGTGAAAGTAAGAGAGGAGAGGTGAAAGGAAATGAGGGGGGTGAAAGGAAGTGAGGGTAGGTGAAAGGAAGTGAGGGGAGGTAAAAGAAAGTGAGGGGAGATGAAGTAAAGTGAGGGGAGGTTAAAGGAAGTGAAGGGATGTTAAAGGAAGTGAAGAGAGGTGAAAGGAAGTGAGGGGAGGAGAAAAGAAGTGAGGGGAGGTGAAAGGAAGTGAGAAGAGGTGAAAGGAATTGGAAGGGAGGTGATATAATGTAAGAGGAGGTGAAAGAATGAGAGGGGAGGTGAAATGAAGTGAGGTGTGTTTAAAGGAAGTGAGGGGATGTTAAATGTAGTGAGGGGAGGTGAAAGGATGTGAGAGGAGGGGAAAAGAAGTGAGGGGAGGTGAAAGGATGTAGGGTGAGGTGAAAGGAAGTGAGGGGAGGTGAAAGGAAGTGAGAAGAGGTGAAAGGAAGTGGATGGAGGTGAAAGGAAGTGAGGGGAGGCGAAAGGAAGTGAGGGGAGGTAAAGGAAGTGAGAGAATGTGAAAGGAAGCGAGAAGAGATGAAAGAAAGTGAGGGTAGGTGAAATGAAGCGTGGGGAGGTGAAAGGAAATTAGTGGTGGTGAAAGAAATAGAGGGGATGTTAAAGGAAATGAGGGGAGGTAAAAGGAAGCGAGAGGAGGGGAAAAGAAGTGAGGGGTGGTGAAAGGATGTAAGGGGAGGTGAAAGGAAGTGAGGGGAGGTGAAAGGAAGTGAGAAGAGGTGAAAGGAAGTAGATGGAGGTGAAAGGAAGTGAGGGGAGGCGAAAGGATGTAAGGGGAGGTAAATGGATGTGAGGGGATGTTAAAGGAAATGAGGGGAGGTGAAATGAAGTAATGGGAGGCGAAAGGATGTAAGGGGAGGTAAATGGAAGTGAGGGGATGTTAAAGGAAGTAAGGGGAGGTAAAAGTAAGTGAGGGGAGTTGAAAGAAAGTAAGAGAATATCATAGGTTGGTTGGGTTGGGTTGGGATGGGATCGGTTGGGTTGGGTTGGATTGGGTTGTGTTGGGTTGGGTTGGGTGGGGTTGGGTTGGGTTGGGTAGGTTTGGGTTTGTTTGGGTTAGGTTGGGTTGGGTTAAGTGAGAGGATGTGAATGGAAGTGAGGGAATATTAAAAGAAGTAAGGGGAGGTGAAAGGAAGTGGGAGGAGGTGAAAGAAATTGAGGGGAGAAGAAAG
>JAJPWW010000099.1:0-24229 GCA_028673005.1 Tanypteryx hageni
GAAAGGAAGTGAGAGGAGGTGAAAGAAATTGAGGGGAGAATAAAGGAAGTAAGTGGAAGTGAATGGAAGTGAGGAAAGGTGAAAGGAAGCTACAGGAGGTGAAAGAAGTTGAGGGAAGCTGAATGGAAGTGAGGAAAGGTGAAAGGAAGTGAGGGTAGGTCAAAAGAAGTGAGGGGGGGTGAAAGGAATTAGGAGTAGGTGAAACGAAGTGAGGAGAGGTGAAAGGAAATGAGGGAAGGTGAAAGGAAGTGAGGGAAGGTGAATGGAAGTGAGGAAAGTTGAAAGGAAGTGAAGGGAGGTGAAAGATAGTTAGGGGAGATAAAAAAAAATAAGGGGAGGTAAAAGGATGTAAAAGAATGTGAAAGGCAGCGAAGGAAGGTGAAAGAAAGTGAGGAGAGGTGAAAGGAAGTGAGGGGGAGGTGAAAGAAAGTGAGGGGAGGTGAATGGAAGTGAGGGGAGGCAAAAGGAATTGAGGGGAGGTGAATGGAAGTAAAGGGAATGTTAAAGAAAGTAAGGGGAAGTGAATGGAAATGATGGAGAAAAAAGGAAGTAAGGGGAGGTGAAAGGAAGTGAGGGGAGATGAAAGGAAGTGAGTGGAGGTGAAAGGAAGAGAGGAAAAATGATGTGTGGTGAGGGGGAGCGATGGGATCTGAGGGGAAGTGAGGGAAAGTAAATAGACGTGCAAAGAGGTGAAAGAAAGTGAGGGGATGTAAAATGAAGTGAGGAAAGGTGAGAGGAAGTGAGGGGAGGCTAAAGGAAGTGAGGTGGGGTGAAAGAAGTAGGAGTAGGTGAAAGGAAGTGAGGAGAGGTGAAAGGAAATGAGGGAAGGTGAAAGGAAATGAGGGAAGGTGAATGGAAGTGAGGAAATATGAAAGGAATTGAAGGGAGGTGAAAAATAATGAGGGGAGGTAAAAGGAAATAAGGGGAGGTAAAAGGAATGAAAAAATGTAAAAGGAAGCAAGGGAAGATGAAATAAATTGAAGGGAGGTGAATGGAAGTGAGGGGAGGTGAAAGGAAGTGAGGGGAGATGAATGGAAGAGGTGGGGAGGTGAAAGGAAGTGAGGGGAGATGAATGAAAGTGAGAGAATGTGAAAGGAAGCGAGGGAAGGTGAAAAGAAGTGAGGCGAGGTAAAAGGAAGAGAGGGGAGGTGAAAGGAAGAGAGGGAAGGTGAAAGGAAGTGAGGGGAGTTGAAAGGAAGTGAGGGGAGGTGAATGGAAGTGAGGGGAGGCGAAAGGAATTGAGGGGAGGTGAATGGATGTGAGGGGATGTTAAAGAAAATAAGGGGAGGTGAAAAGGAAGTGATGGGAGGTAAAATGAAGTGAGAGAATGTGAAAGGAAGTGAGAAAAGGTGAAAGAAAATGAGGGGAGATGAAAGGAAGTGAATGGAGGTGAAAGGAAATGAGCGGAGGTGAAAGGAAGAGAGGGGAGGTAAAAGGAAGTGAGGGGAGGTGAAATGAAGTGAGGGGTGGTGAACGGAAGTGAGGGGAGGTGAAAGGAATTGAGGGGTGGTGAAATGAAATAAGGGGAGGTGAAAGGAAGTGAGGGGATGTTAAAGTAAGTAAGGGGAGGTGAAAGGAAGTGAGGGGAGGTGAAATAAAGTGAGGGAAGGTGAAATAAAGTGAGATTAGGTGAAAGGAAGTGAGGGGAGGTGAAAGGAAGTGATGGGAGTTAAAATGAAGTGACAGAATGTGAAAGGAAGTGAGAAAAGTTGAAAGAAAATGAGGAGAGATGAAAGGAAGTGAATGGAGGTGAAAGGAAAGGAGCGGAGGTGAAAGGAAGAGAGGGAAGGTAAAAGGAAGTGAGGGGAGGTGAAAGGAAGTGAGGGAAGGTGAAAGGAAGTGAGGGGAGGTGAAAGGAAATGAGGGGTGGTGAAATGAAATAAAGGGAGGTGAAAGGAAGTGAGGGGATGTTAAAGTAAGTAAGGAGAGGTAAAAGGTAGTGAGGGGAGGTGAAAGGTAGTGAGGGGAGGTGAAATAAAGTAAGGGAAGGTGAAATAAAGTGAGGAAAGGTGAAAAGAAATCAGGGGAGGTGAAAGAAACTGAGGGGAGGAGAAAGGAAATAAGGGGAGGTAAAAAGAAGTGAGAGAATGTGAAAGGAATTGAGGGAAAGTGATAGAAAGAGAGGAGAGGTGAAAGGAAGTAAGGGGAGTTGAAAGGAAGTGAGGGGAGGTGAATGAAAAAGAGAGAATGTGAAAGGAAGTAAAGGAAGGTGAAAGAAAGTGAGGGGAGGTGAAAGGAAATGAGGGGAGATGAAAGGAAGCAAGTGGAAATGAAAGAAATTGAGGGGAGGTGAAATGAAGTGAGGTGAGGTTAAAGGAAGTGAGGGGATATTAAAGGAAGTGAGAGGAGTTGAAAGGAAGTGAGAGGAGGGGAAAAGAAGTGGGGGAGGTGAATGGAAGTAAGGGGATGTTAAAGAAAGTAAGGGGAAGTGAATGGAAGTGAGGGGAGGTAAAAGGAGGTAAGGGGAGGTGAAAGGAAGTCAGGGAAGGTGAAAGGAAACGAGTAGAGATTAAAGAAAGTGAGGGGAGGTGAAATTAAATGAGGGGGGGTGAAAGGAAGTGAGAGGAGGTGAAAGGAAGTGAGGGGTGGTGAAATTAAATAAGGGGAGGTGAAAGAAAGTGAGGGGATGTTAAAGGAAGTAAGAGAGGTGAAAGGAAGTGAGGGGAGGTGAAATAAAATGAGGGAAGGTGAAATGAAGTTAGGGGAGGTAAAACGAATTGAGGGGAGGTGAAAGGAAGTAAGGAGAGGTGAAAGGAAGTGAGAGAATGTGAAAGGAAGTGAGGGAAGGTCAAAGAAAGGGATGGGACGTGAAAGGAAGTGAGGGGAAGTGAAAGGAAGTGTTGGGAGGCAAAAGGAAGTGAGGGGAGGTAAATGAAAGAGAGAGAATGTGAAAGGAAGACAGGGAAGGTGAAAGAAAGTGAGGGGAGGTGAAAGGAAGTGAGAGAATGTGAAAGGAAGCAAGAAGAGATGAAAGAAAGTGAGGGTAGGTGAAATGACGCAAGGGGAGGTGAAAGGAAATTAGTGGTGGTGAAAGAAATAGAGGGGTGCTGAAGGGAAGTGAGGGGAGGTGCAAGGAAGTGAGGGGAGTTGAAACAAAATAAGGGGAGGTGAAACGAACTGAGGGGAGGCGAAAGGAAGTGAGGGGAGGTGACAGAAAGTGAGAGAATGTGAAAGGTTGGTTGGGTTGGGTTGGGTTGGGTTTAGTTGGGTTGGGTTGGGTTGGGATGGGTTGGGTTAAGTTGGGTTGGGTTGGGTTGTTTTGGGTTGGTTTGGGTTGGGTTGGGTAGGTTAGGGTTGGGTTGGGTTGGGTTGGGTTGGTTTGGGTTGTGTTAGGTTGGGTTGGGTTGTGTTGGGTTGGGATGGGATGGGTTGTGTTGGTTTGGGTTGGGTTGGGTTGGTTTGGGTTGGGTTGGGTTAAGTGAGGGGAGGTGAATGGATGTGAAAGTATGTTAAAGGAAGTAAGGGGAGGTGAAAGTATGTGAAAGGAGTTAAAAGAAAGTGAGAAGAGTTGAAATGAAGTGAGTAGAGGTGAAAGGAAGTGAGGAGAGGTGAAAGGAAGAGAGGAGAGGTGAAAGGAAATGAGGGGTGGTGAAAGGAAGTGAGGGGAGGTGAAAGGAAGTGAGGGGAGGTAAAAGAAAGTGAGGGGAGATGAAGTAAAGTGAGGGGAGGTTAAAGGAAGTGAAGGGATGTTAAAAAAAGTGGGGGCAGGAGAAAGGAAGTGAGGGGAGGAGAAAAGATGTGAGGGGAGGTGAAATGAAGTGAGGGGAGGTGAAATAAAGTGAGGGAAGGTGAAATAAAGTGAGATTAGGTGAAAGGAAGTGAGGGGAGGTGAAAGGAAGTGATGGGAGGTAAAATGAAGTGACAGAATGTGAAAGGAAGTGAGAAAAGTTGAAAGAAAATGAGGAGAGATGAAAGGAAGTGAATGGAGGTGAAAGGAAAAGAGCGGAGGTGAAAGGAAGAGAGGGAAGGTAAAAGGAAGTGAGGGGAGGTGAAAGGAAGTGAGGGAAGGTGAAAGGAAGTGAGGGGAGGTGAAAGGAAATGAGGGGTGGTGAAATGAAATAAAGGGAGGTGAAAGGAAGTGAGGGGATGTTAAAGTAAGTAAGGAGAGGTAAAAGGTAGTGAGGGGAGGTGAAAGGTAGTGAGGGGAGGTGAAATAAAGTGAGGGAAGGTGAAATAAAGTGAGGAAAGGTGAAAAGAAATCAGGGGAGGTGATAGAAACTGAGGGGAGGAGAAAGGAAATAAGGGGAGGTAAAAAGAAGTGAGAGAATGTGAAAGGAATTGAGGGAAAGTGATAGAAAGAGAGGAGAGGTGAAAGGAAGTAAGGGGAGTTGAAAGGAAGTGAGGGGAGGTGAATGAAAAAGAGAGAATGTGAAAGGAAGTAAAGGAAGGTGAAAGAAAGTGAGGGGAGGTGAAAGGAAATGAGGGGAGATGAAAGGAAGCAAGTGGAAATGAAAGAAATTGAGGGGAGGTGAAATGAAGTGAGGTGAGGTTAAAGGAAGTGAGGGGATATTAAAGGAAGTGAGAGGAGTTGAAAGGAAGTGAGAGGAGGGGAAAAGAAGTGGGGGAGGTGAATGGAAGTAAGGGGATGTTAAAGAAAGTAAGGGGAAGTGAATGGAAGTGAGGGGAGGTAAAAGGAGGTAAGGGGAGGTGAAAGGAAGTCAGGGAAGGTGAAAGGAAACGAGTAGAGATTAAAGAAAGTGAGGGGAGGTGAAATTAAATGAGGGGGGGTGAAAGGAATTGAGAGGAGGTGAAAGGAAGTGAGGGGTGGTAAAATTAAATAAGGGGAGGTGAAAGAAAGTGAGGGGATGTTAAAGGAAGTAAGAGAGGTGAAAGGAAGTGAGGGGAGGTGAAATAAAATGAGGGAAGGTGAAATGAAGTTAGGGGAGGTAAAACGAAGTGAGGGGAGGTGAAAGGAAGTAAGGAGAGGAGAAAGGAAGTGAGAGAATGTGAAAGGAAGTGAGGGAAGGTCAAAGAAAGGGATGGGACGTGAAAGGAAGTGAGGGGAAGTGAAAGGAAGTGTTGGGAGGCAAAAGGAAGTGAGGGGAGGTAAATGAAAGAGAGAGAATGTGAAAGGAAGACAGGGAAGGTGAAAGAAAGTGAGGGGAGGTGAAAGGAAGTGAGAGAATGTGAAAGGAAGCAAGAAGAGATGAAAGAAAGTGAGGGTAGGTGAAATGACGCAAGGGGAGGTGAAAGGAAATTAGTGGTGGTGAAAGAAATAGAGGGGTGCTGAAGGGAAGTGAGGGGAGGTGCAAGGAAGTGAGGGGAGTTGAAACAAAATAAGGGGAGGTGAAACGAACTGAGGGGAGGCGAAAGGAAGTGAGGGGAGGTGACAGAAAGTGAGAGAATGTGAAAGGTTGGTTGGGTTGGGTTGGGTTGGGTTTAGTTGGGTTGGGTTGGGTTGGGATGGGTTGGGTTAAGTTGGGTTGGGTTGGGTTGTTTTGGGTTGGTTTGGGTTGGGTTGGGTAGGTTAGGGTTGGGTTGGGTTGGGTTGGGTTGGTTTGGGTTGTGTTAGGTTGGGTTGGGTTGTGTTGGGTTGGGATGGGATGGGTTGTGTTGGTTTGGGTTGGGTTGGTTTGGGTTGGGTTGTGTTAAGTGAGGGGAGGTGAATGGATGTGAAAGTATGTTAAAGGAAGTAAGGGGAGGTGAAAGTATGTGAAAGGAGTTAAAAGAAAGTGAGAAGAGTTGAAATGAAGTGAGTAGAGGTGAAAGGAAGTGAGGAGAGGTGAAAGGAAGAGAGGAGAGGTGAAAGGAAATGAGGGGTGGTGAAAGGAAGTGAGGGGAGGTGAAAGGAAGTGAGGGGAGGTAAAAGAAAGTGAGGGGAGATGAAGTAAAGTGAGGGGAGGTTAAAGGAAGTGAAGGGATGTTAAAAAAAGTGGGGGCAGGAGAAAGGAAGTGAGGGGAGGAGAAAAGATGTGAGGGGAGGTGAAAGGAAATGAGGGGTGGTGAAATTAAATAAGGGGAGGTGAAAGGAAGTGAGGGGATATTAAAGTAAGTAAGGGGAGGTGAAAGGAAGTGAGGGGAGGTGAAATAAAGTGAGGGAAGGTGAAATGAAGTGAGGGGAGGTGAAAGGAAGTGAGGGGAGGTGAAAGAAATTGAGGGTAGGAGAAAGGAAATAAGGGGAGGTGAAAGGAAGTGAGAGAATGTGAAAGGAATTGAGGGAAGGTGATAGAAAGAGAGGAGAGGTGAAAGGAAGTGAGGGGAGGTGAAAGGAATTGAGGGGACTTGAATGAAAGAGAGAGAATGTGAAAGGAAGTAAGGAAAGGTGAAAGAAAGTGAGGGGAGGTGAAAGGAAATGAGGGGAGATGAAAGGAAGCAAGGGGAAATGAAAGAAAGTGAGGGGAGGTGGAAGGAAGTGAGAGGAGGGGAAAAGAAGTGAGGGGAGGTGAAAGGATGTGGGGGGAGGTGAAAGGAAGTGATGGGAGGTGAAAGGAAGTGAGAAGAGGTGAAAGGAAGTGGATGGAGTTGAAAGGAAGTGAGGGGAGGCGAAAGGATGTAAGGGGAGGTAAATGGATGTGAGGGGCTGTTAAAAAAAATGAGGGGAGGTGAAAGGAAGTAAGGGGAGGTGAAAGGATGTGAGGGGAGGTAAATGGAAGTGATTGGATGTTAAAGGAAGTAAGGAAAGGTAAAAGTAAGTGAGGGGAGTTGAAAGAAAGTAAGAGAATATCATAGGTTGGTTGGGTTGGGTTGGGATGGGATGGGTTCGGTTGGGTTGGATTGGGTTGGGTTGGGTTGGGTGGGGTTCGGTTGGGTTGGGTTGGGTTGGGTAGGTTTGGGTTTGTTTGGGTTGGGTTGGGTTAAGTGAGAGGAGGTGAATGGAAGTGAGGGGATAATAAAAAAAGTAAGGGGAGGTGAAAGGAAGTGAGAGGAGGTGAAAGAAATTGAGGTGAGAAGAAAGGAAGTAAGTGGAAGTGAATGGAAGTGAGGAAAGGTTAAAGGACGCTACTGGAGGTGAAAGAAGTTGAGGGAAGCTGAATGGAAGTGAGGAAAGGTGAAAGGAAGTGAGGGTAGGTCAAAAGAAGTGAGGGGGGGTGAAAGGAATTAGTAGTAGGTGAAACGAAGTGAGGAGAGGTGAAAGGAAATGAGGGAAGGTGAAAGGAAGTGAGGGAAGGTGAATGGAAGAGAGGAAAGGTGAAAGGAAGTGAAGGGAGGTGAAAAATAGGGGAGATAAAAGGAAATAAGGGGAGGTAAAAGGATGTGAAAGAATGAGAAAGGCAGCGAAGGAAGGTGAAAGAAAGTGAGGAGAGGTGAAAGGAAGTGAGGGGAGGTGAATGAAAGTGAGGGGAGGTGAATGGAAGTGAGGGGAGGCAAAAGGAATTGAGGGGAGGTGAATGGAAATAAAGGGAATGTTAAAGAAAGTAAGGGGAAATGAATGGAAATGAAGGGAGGTAAAAGGAAGTAAGGGGAGGTGAAAGGAAGTGAGGGGAGATGAAAGGAAGTGAGTGGAGGTAAAAGGAAGAGAGGAAAAGTGATGGGTGGTAAGGGGGAGCGATGGGATCTGAGGGGAAGTGAGGGAAAGTAAATAGACGTGCAAAGAGGTGAATGAAAGTGAGGGGATGTAAAATGAAGTGAGGAAAGGTGAGAGGAAGTGAGGGGAGGCTAAAGGTAGTGAGATGGGGTGAAAGGAAGTAGGAGTAGGTGAAAGGAAGTGAGGAGAGGTGAAAGGAAATGAGGGAAGGTGAAAGGAAATGAGGGAAGGTGAATGGAAGTGAGGAAATATGAAAGGAATTGAAGGGAGGTGAAAAATAATGAGGGGAGGTAAAAGGAAATAAAGGGAGGTAAAAGGAATGAAAAAATTTAAAAGGAAGCTAGGGAAGATGAAATAAATTGAAGGGAGGTGAATGGAAGTGAGGGGAGGTGAAAGGAAGTGAGGGGAGATGAATGGAAGAGTGGGGAGGTGAAAGGAAGTGAGGGGAGGTGAATGAAAGTGAGAGAATGTGAAAGGAAGCGAGGGAAGGTGAAAGGAAGTGAGGCGAGGTAAAAGGAAGAGAGGGGAGGTGAAAGGAAGAGAGGGAAGGTGAAAGGAATTGAGGGGTGCTGAAATGAAATAAAGGGAGGTGAAAGGAAGTGAGGGGATGTTAAAGTAAGTAAGGGGAGGTGAAAGGAAGTGAGAGGAGGTGAAATAAAGTGAGGGAATTTGAAATAAAGTGAGATGAGGTGAAAGGAAGTAAAAAGAGGTGAAAGGAAGTGATGGGAGGTAAAATAAAGTGACAGAATGTTAAAGGAAGTGAGAAAAGTTGAAAGAAAATGAGGGGAGATGAAAGGAAGTGAATGGAGGTGAAAGGAAAAGAGCGGAGGTGAAAGGAAGAGAGGGAAGGTAAAAGGAAGTGAGGGGAGGTGAAAGGAAGTGAGGGAAGGTGAAAGGAAGTGAGGGGAGGTGAAAGGAAGTGAGGGGTGGTGAAATTAAATAAAGGGAGGTGAAAGAAAGTGAGGGGATGTTAAAGTAAGTAAGGGGAGGTGAAAGGTAGTAAGGGGAGGTGAAATAAAGAGAGGGAAGGTGAAATAAAGTGACAGAATGTGAAAGGAAGTGAGAAAAGTTGAAAGAAAATGAGGGGAGATGAAAGGAAGTGAATGGAGGTGAAAGGAAAAGAGCGGAGGTGAAAGGAAGAGAGGGGAGGTAAAAGGAAATGAGGGGAGGTGAAAGGAAGTGAGGGGAGGTGAAAGGAAGTGAGGGGAGGTGAAAGGAAGTGAGGGGTGGTGAAATGAAATAAAGGGAGGTGAAAGGAAGTGAGGGGATGTTAAAGTAAGTAAGGGGAGGTGAAAGGAAGTGAGGGGAGGTGAAATAAAGTGAGGGAAGGTGAAATAAAGTGAGGGGAGGTGAAAGAAAGTGAGGGGAGGTGAAAGAAATTGAGGGGAGGAGAAAGGAAATAAGGGGAGGTAAAAAGAAGTGAGAGAATGTGAAAGGAATTGAGGGAAGGTGATAGAAAGAGAGCAGAGGTGAAAGGAAGTAAGGGGAGTTGAAAGGAAGTGAGGGGAGGTGAATGAAAGAGAGAGAATGTGAAAGGAAGTAAAGGAAGGTAAAAGAAAGTGAGGGGAGTTGAAAGGAAATGAGGGGAGATGAAAGGAAGCAAGTGGAAATGAAAGAAATTGAGGGGAGGTGAAATGAAGTGAGGTGAGGTTAAAGGAAGTAAGGGGAGGTGAAAGGATGTGAGGGGAGGTGAAATAAAATGAGGGAAGGTGAAATGAAGTTAGGGGAGGTAAAAGGAAGTGAGGGGAGGTGAAAGGAAGTAAGGAGAGGTGAAAGGAAGTGAGAGAATGTGAAAGGAAGTGAGGGAAGGTGAAAGAAAGGGATGGGAGGTGAAAGGAAGTGAGGGGAAGTGAAAGGAAGTGATAGGAGGCAAAAAAAGTGAGGGGAGGTAAATGAAAGAGAGAGAATGTGAAAGGAAGACAGGGAAGGTGAAAGAAAGTGAGGGGAGGTGAAAGGAAGTCAGAGAATGTGAAAGGAAGCAAGAAGAGATGAATGAAAGTGAGGGTAGGTGAAATGAAGCAAGGGGAGGTGAAAGGAAATTAGTGGTGGTGAAAGAAATAGAGGGCGGTGAAGGGAAGTGAGGGGAGGTGAAAGGAAGTGAGGGGAGTTGAATCAAAATAAGGGGAGGTGAAACGAACTGAGGGGAGGCGAAAGGAAGTGAGGGGAGGTGACAGAAAGTGAGAGAATGTGAAGGGTTGGTTGGGTTGGGTTGGGTTGGGTTTACTTGGGTTGGGTTGGGTTGGGATGGGTTGGGTTAAGTTGGGTTGGGATGTTTTGGGTTGGTTTGGGTTGGGTTGGGTTGGTTAGGGTTGGGTTGGGTTGGGTTGGTTTGGGTTGTGTTGGGTTGGGTTGGGTTGGGTTGTGTTGGGTTGGGATGGGATGGGTTGTGTTGGTTTGGGTTGGGTTGGGTTGGGTTGGGTTGGTTTGGGTTGGGTTGGGTTAAGTGTGGGGAGGTGAATGGATGTGAAAGTATGTTAAAGGAAGTAAGGGGAGGTGAAAGTATGTGAAAGGAGGTAAAAGAAAGTGAGGGGAGGTGAAATGAAGTGAGGGAAGTTGAAACAAAGTGAGGGGAGGTGAAAGGAAGAGAGGAGAGGTGAAAGGAAAAGAGAGGTGGTGAAAGGAATTGAGGGGAGGTGAAAGGAAGTGAGGGGAGGTAAAAGAAAGTGAGGGAAGATGAATTAAGTGAGGGGAGGTTAAAGGAAGTGAAGGGATGTTAAAGGAAGTGGGGAGAGGTGAAAGGAAGTGAGGGGAGGAGAAAATAAGTGAGGGGAGGTGAAAGGAAGTGAGAAGAGGTGAAAGGAAGTAGGGGGAGGTGATATATAGTATGGGAAGGTGAAAGAAAGAGAGGGGAGGTGAAAGGAAGTGAGGGGAGGTGAAAGGAAGTGAGGGGAGGTGAAAGGAAGTGAGGGGAGGTGAAAGGAAGTGAGGGGTGGTGAAATGAAATAAAGGGAGGTAAAAGGAAGTGAGGGGATGTTAAAGTAAGTAAGGGGAGGTGAAAGGAATTGAGGGGAGGTGAAATAAAATGAGGGAAGGTGAAATGAAATTAGGGGAGGTGAAAGGAAGTGAGGGGAGATGAAAGAAATTGAGGGTAGGAGAAAGGAAATAAGGGGAGGTGAAAGGAAGTGAGAGAATGTGAAAGGAATTGAGGGAAGTTGATAGAAAGAGAGGAGGGGTGAAAGGAAGTAAGGGGAGGTGAAAGGAATTGAGGGGACTTGAATGAAAGAGAGAGAATGTGAAAGGAAGTAAGGAAAGGTGAAAGAAAGTGAGGGGAGGTGAAAGGAAATGAGGGGAGATGAAAGGAAGCAAGGGGAAATGAAAGAAAGTGAGGGGAGGTGAAAGGAAGTGAGAGGAGGGGAAAAAAAGTGAGGGGAGGTGAAAGGATGTGGGGGGAGGTGAAAGGAAGTGATGGGAGGTGAAAGGAAGTGAGAAGAGGTGAAAGGAAGTAGATGGAGTTGAAAGGAAGTGAGGGGAGGCGAAAGGATGTAAGGGGAGGTAAATGGATGTGAGGGGATGTTAAAGGAAATGAGGGGAGGTGAAAGGAAGTGAGGGGAGGCGAAAGGATGTGAGGGGAGGTAAATGGAAGTGATTGGATGTTAAAGGAAGTAAGGGGAGGTAAAAATAAGTGAGGGGAGTTGAAAGAAAGTAAGAGAATATCATAGGTTGGTTGGGTTGGGTTGGGATGGGATGGGTTGGGTTGGGTTGGATTGGGTTGGGTTGGGTTGGGTTGGGTAGGTTTGGGTTTGTTTGGGTTGGGTTGGGTTAAGTTAGAGGAGGTGAATGGAAGTGAGGGGATATAAAAAGAAGTAAGGGGAGGTGAAAGGAAGTGAGAGGAGGTGAAAGAAAGTGAGGGGAGAAGAAAGGAAGTAAGTGGAAGTGAATGGAAGTGAGGAAAGGTGAAAGGAGCGACAGGAGGTGAAAGAAGTTGAGGGAAGCTGAATGGAAGTGAGGAAAGGTGAATGGAAGTGAGGAAAGGTGAAAAAAGAAGTGAAGGGAGGTGAAAGATAATTAGGGGAGATAAAAGAAAGTGAGGGGAGGTGAAAGGAATTGAGGGGTGGTGAAATGAAATAAAGGGAGGTGAAAGGAAGTGAGCGGATGTTAAAGTAAGTAAGGGGAGGTGAAAGGAAGTGAGGGGAGGTGAAATAAAGCGAGGGAAGGTGAAATAAAGTGAGATGAGGTGAAAGGAAGTTAGGGGAGGTGAAAGGAAGTGATGGGAGGTAAAATGAAGTGACAGAATGTGAAAGGAAATGAGAAAAGTTGAAAGAAAATCAGGGGAGATTAAAGGAAGTGAATGGAGGTGAAAGGAAAAGAGCGGAGGTGAAAGGAAAAGAGGGAAGGTAAAAGGAAGTGATGGGAGGTAAAATGAAGTGAGTGAATGTGAAAGGAAGTGAGAAAAAGTGAAAGAAAATGAGGGGAGATGAAAGGAAGTGAATGGAGGTGAAAGGAAATGAGCGGAGGTGAAAGGAAGAGAGGGGAGGTAAAAGGAAGTGAGGGGAGGTGAAAGGAAGTGAGGGGAGGTGAAAGGAAGTGAGGGGAGTTGAAACAAAATAAGGGGAGGTGAAACGAACTGAGTGGAGGAGAAAGGAAGTGAGGGGAGGTGACAGAAAGTGAATGTGAAAGGTTGGTTGGGTTGGGTTGGGTTGGGTTTAGTTGGGTTGGGTTGGGTTGGGATGGGTTGGGTTAAGTTGGGTTGGGTTGGGTTGTTTTGGGTTGGTTTGGGTTGGGTTGGGTTGGTTAGGGTTGGCTTGGGTTGGGTTGGCTTGGGTTGGGTTGGGTTGGGTTGGGTTGGGTTGTGTTGGGTTGGGATGGGAAGGGTTGTGTTGGTTTGGGTTGGGTTGGTTTGGGTTGGATTGGGTTGTGTTGGGTTAAGTGTGGGGAGGTGAATGGATGTGAAAGTATGTTAAAGGAAGTAAGGGGAGGTGAAAGTATGTGAAAGGAGGTAAAAGAAAGTGAGGGGAGGTGAAATGAAGTGAGTAGAGGTGAAAGGAAGTGAGGGGAGGTGAAAGGAAGAGAGGACAGGTGAAAGGAAATGAGGGGTGGTGAAAGGAAGTGAGGGGAAGTGAAAGGAAGTGAGGGGATGTAAAAGAAAGTGAGGGGTGATAAAGTTAAGTGAGGGGAGGTTAAAGGAAATGAAGGGATGTTAAAGGAAGTGGGGAGAGGTGAAAGGAAGTGAGGGGAGGAGAAAATAAGTGAGGGGAGGTGAAAGGAAGTGAGAAGAGGTGAAAGGAAGTAGGGGGAGGTGATATATAGTATGGGAAGGTGAAAGAAAGAGAGGGGAGGTGAAAGGAATTGAGGGGAGGTGAAAGGAAGTGAGGGGAGGTGAAAAGAAGTGAGGGGAGGTGAAAGGAAGTGAGGGGTGGTGAAATGAAATAAGGGTAGGTGAAAGGAAGTGAGGGGATGTTAAAGTAAGTAAGGGGAGGTGAAAGGAAGTGAGGGGAGGTGAAATAAAATGAGGGAAGGTGAAATGAAGTGAGGGGAGTTGAAAGGAAGTGAGGGGAGGTGAAAGAAATTGAGGGTAGGAGAAAGGAAATAAGGGGAGGTGAAAGGAAGTGAGAGAATGTGAAAGGAATTGAGGGAAGTTGATAGAAAGAGAGGAGGGGTGAAAGGAAGTGAGGGGAGGTGAAAGGAATTGAGGGGACTTGAATGAAAGAGAGAGAATGTGAAAGGAAGTAAGGAAAGGTGAAAGAAAGTGAGGGGAGGTGAAAGGAAATGAGGGGAGGTGAATGAAAGTGAGGGGAGGTGAATGGAAGTGAGGGGAGGCAAAAGGAATTGAGGGGAGGTGAATGGAAATAAAGGGAATGTTAAAGAAAGTAAGGGGAAATGAATGGAAATGAAGGGAGGTAAAAGGAAGTAAGGGGAGGTGAAAGGAAGTGAGGGGAGATGAAAGGAAGTGAGTGGAGGTAAAAGGAAGAGAGGAAAAGTGATGGGTGGTAAGGGGGAGCGATGGGATCTGAGGGGAAGTGAGGGAAAGTAAATAGACGTGCAAAGAGGTGAATGAAAGTGAGGGGATGTAAAATGAAGTGAGGAAAGGTGAGAGGAAGTGAGGGGAGGCTAAAGGTAGTGAGATGGGGTGAAAGGAAGTAGGAGTAGGTGAAAGGAAGTGAGGAGAGGTGAAAGGAAATGAGGGAAGGTGAAAGGAAATGAGGGAAGGTGAATGGAAGTGAGGAAATATGAAAGGAATTGAAGGGAGGTGAAAAATAATGAGGGGAGGTAAAAGGAAATAAAGGGAGGTAAAAGGAATGAAAAAATTTAAAAGGAAGCTAGGGAAGATGAAATAAATTGAAGGGAGGTGAATGGAAGTGAGGGGAGGTGAAAGGAAGTGAGGGGAGATGAATGGAAGAGTGGGGAGGTGAAAGGAAGTGAGGGGAGGTGAATGAAAGTGAGAGAATGTGAAAGGAAGCGAGGGAAGGTGAAAGGAAGTGAGGCGAGGTAAAAGGAAGAGAGGGGAGGTGAAAGGAAGAGAGGGAAGGTGAAAGGAATTGAGGGGTGCTGAAATGAAATAAAGGGAGGTGAAAGGAAGTGAGGGGATGTTAAAGTAAGTAAGGGGAGGTGAAAGGAAGTGAGAGGAGGTGAAATAAAGTGAGGGAATTTGAAATAAAGTGAGATGAGGTGAAAGGAAGTAAAAAGAGGTGAAAGGAAGTGATGGGAGGTAAAATAAAGTGACAGAATGTTAAAGGAAGTGAGAAAAGTTGAAAGAAAATGAGGGGAGATGAAAGGAAGTGAATGGAGGTGAAAGGAAAAGAGCGGAGGTGAAAGGAAGAGAGGGAAGGTAAAAGGAAGTGAGGGGAGGTGAAAGGAAGTGAGGGAAGGTGAAAGGAAGTGAGGGGAGGTGAAAGGAAGTGAGGGGTGGTGAAATTAAATAAAGGGAGGTGAAAGAAAGTGAGGGGATGTTAAAGTAAGTAAGGGGAGGTGAAAGGTAGTAAGGGGAGGTGAAATAAAGAGAGGGAAGGTGAAATAAAGTGACAGAATGTGAAAGGAAGTGAGAAAAGTTGAAAGAAAATGAGGGGAGATGAAAGGAAGTGAATGGAGGTGAAAGGAAAAGAGCGGAGGTGAAAGGAAGAGAGGGGAGGTAAAAGGAAATGAGGGGAGGTGAAAGGAAGTGAGGGGAGGTGAAAGGAAGTGAGGGGAGGTGAAAGGAAGTGAGGGGTGGTGAAATGAAATAAAGGGAGGTGAAAGGAAGTGAGGGGATGTTAAAGTAAGTAAGGGGAGGTGAAAGGAAGTGAGGGGAGGTGAAATAAAGTGAGGGAAGGTGAAATAAAGTGAGGGGAGGTGAAAGAAAGTGAGGGGAGGTGAAAGAAATTGAGGGGAGGAGAAAGGAAATAAGGGGAGGTAAAAAGAAGTGAGAGAATGTGAAAGGAATTGAGGGAAGGTGATAGAAAGAGAGCAGAGGTGAAAGGAAGTAAGGGGAGTTGAAAGGAAGTGAGGGGAGGTGAATGAAAGAGAGAGAATGTGAAAGGAAGTAAAGGAAGGTAAAAGAAAGTGAGGGGAGTTGAAAGGAAATGAGGGGAGATGAAAGGAAGCAAGTGGAAATGAAAGAAATTGAGGGGAGGTGAAATGAAGTGAGGTGAGGTTAAAGGAAGTAAGGGGAGGTGAAAGGATGTGAGGGGAGGTGAAATAAAATGAGGGAAGGTGAAATGAAGTTAGGGGAGGTAAAAGGAAGTGAGGGGAGGTGAAAGGAAGTAAGGAGAGGTGAAAGGAAGTGAGAGAATGTGAAAGGAAGTGAGGGAAGGTGAAAGAAAGGGATGGGAGGTGAAAGGAAGTGAGGGGAAGTGAAAGGAAGTGATAGGAGGCAAAAAAAGTGAGGGGAGGTAAATGAAAGAGAGAGAATGTGAAAGGAAGACAGGGAAGGTGAAAGAAAGTGAGGGGAGGTGAAAGGAAGTCAGAGAATGTGAAAGGAAGCAAGAAGAGATGAATGAAAGTGAGGGTAGGTGAAATGAAGCAAGGGGAGGTGAAAGGAAATTAGTGGTGGTGAAAGAAATAGAGGGCGGTGAAGGGAAGTGAGGGGAGGTGAAAGGAAGTGAGGGGAGTTGAATCAAAATAAGGGGAGGTGAAACGAACTGAGGGGAGGCGAAAGGAAGTGAGGGGAGGTGACAGAAAGTGAGAGAATGTGAAGGGTTGGTTGGGTTGGGTTGGGTTGGGTTTACTTGGGTTGGGTTGGGTTGGGATGGGTTGGGTTAAGTTGGGTTGGGATGTTTTGGGTTGGTTTGGGTTGGGTTGGGTTGGTTAGGGTTGGGTTGGGTTGGGTTGGTTTGGGTTGTGTTGGGTTGGGTTGGGTTGGGTTGTGTTGGGTTGGGATGGGATGGGTTGTGTTGGTTTGGGTTGGGTTGGGTTGGGTTGGGTTGGTTTGGGTTGGGTTGGGTTAAGTGTGGGGAGGTGAATGGATGTGAAAGTATGTTAAAGGAAGTAAGGGGAGGTGAAAGTATGTGAAAGGAGGTAAAAGAAAGTGAGGGGAGGTGAAACAAAGTGAGGGGAGGTGAAAGGAAGAGAGGAGAGGTGAAAGGAAAAGAGAGGTGGTGAAAGGAATTGAGGGGAGGTGAAAGGAAGTGAGGGGAGGTAAAAGAAAGTGAGGGAAGATGAATTAAGTGAGGGGAGGTTAAAGGAAGTGAAGGGATGTTAAAGGAAGTGGGGAGAGGTGAAAGGAAGTGAGGGGAGGAGAAAATAAGTGAGGGGAGGTGAAAGGAAGTGAGAAGAGGTGAAAGGAAGTAGGGGGAGGTGATATATAGTATGGGAAGGTGAAAGAAAGAGAGGGGAGGTGAAAGGAAGTGAGGGGAGGTGAAAGGAAGTGAGGGGAGGTGAAAGGAAGTGAGGGGAGGTGAAAGGAAGTGAGGGGTGGTGAAATGAAATAAAGGGAGGTAAAAGGAAGTGAGGGGATGTTAAAGTAAGTAAGGGGAGGTGAAAGGAATTGAGGGGAGGTGAAATAAAATGAGGGAAGGTGAAATGAAATTAGGGGAGGTGAAAGGAAGTGAGGGGAGATGAAAGAAATTGAGGGTAGGAGAAAGGAAATAAGGGGAGGTGAAAGGAAGTGAGAGAATGTGAAAGGAATTGAGGGAAGTTGATAGAAAGAGAGGAGGGGTGAAAGGAAGTAAGGGGAGGTGAAAGGAATTGAGGGGACTTGAATGAAAGAGAGAGAATGTGAAAGGAAGTAAGGAAAGGTGAAAGAAAGTGAGGGGAGGTGAAAGGAAATGAGGGGAGATGAAAGGAAGCAAGGGGAAATGAAAGAAAGTGAGGGGAGGTGAAAGGAAGTGAGAGGAGGGGAAAAAAAGTGAGGGGAGGTGAAAGGATGTGGGGGGAGGTGAAAGGAAGTGATGGGAGGTGAAAGGAAGTGAGAAGAGGTGAAAGGAAGTAGATGGAGTTGAAAGGAAGTGAGGGGAGGCGAAAGGATGTAAGGGGAGGTAAATGGATGTGAGGGGATGTTAAAGGAAATGAGGGGAGGTGAAAGGAAGTGAGGGGAGGCGAAAGGATGTGAGGGGAGGTAAATGGAAGTGATTGGATGTTAAAGGAAGTAAGGGGAGGTAAAAATAAGTGAGGGGAGTTGAAAGAAAGTAAGAGAATATCATAGGTTGGTTGGGTTGGGTTGGGATGGGATGGGTTGGGTTGGGTTGGATTGGGTTGGGTTGGGTTGGGTTGGGTAGGTTTGGGTTTGTTTGGGTTGGGTTGGGTTAAGTTAGAGGAGGTGAATGGAAGTGAGGGGATATAAAAAGAAGTAAGGGGAGGTGAAAGGAAGTGAGAGGAGGTGAAAGAAAGTGAGGGGAGAAGAAAGGAAGTAAGTGGAAGTGAATGGAAGTGAGGAAAGGTGAAAGGAGCGACAGGAGGTGAAAGAAGTTGAGGGAAGCTGAATGGAAGTGAGGAAAGGTGAATGGAAGTGAGGAAAGGTGAAAAAAGAAGTGAAGGGAGGTGAAAGATAATTAGGGGAGATAAAAGAAAGTGAGGGGAGGTGAAAGGAATTGAGGGGTGGTGAAATGAAATAAAGGGAGGTGAAAGGAAGTGAGCGGATGTTAAAGTAAGTAAGGGGAGGTGAAAGGAAGTGAGGGGAGGTGAAATAAAGCGAGGGAAGGTGAAATAAAGTGAGATGAGGTGAAAGGAAGTTAGGGGAGGTGAAAGGAAGTGATGGGAGGTAAAATGAAGTGACAGAATGTGAAAGGAAATGAGAAAAGTTGAAAGAAAATCAGGGGAGATTAAAGGAAGTGAATGGAGGTGAAAGGAAAAGAGCGGAGGTGAAAGGAAAAGAGGGAAGGTAAAAGGAAGTGATGGGAGGTAAAATGAAGTGAGTGAATGTGAAAGGAAGTGAGAAAAAGTGAAAGAAAATGAGGGGAGATGAAAGGAAGTGAATGGAGGTGAAAGGAAATGAGCGGAGGTGAAAGGAAGAGAGGGGAGGTAAAAGGAAGTGAGGGGAGGTGAAAGGAAGTGAGGGGAGGTGAAAGGAAGTGAGGGGAGTTGAAACAAAATAAGGGGAGGTGAAACGAACTGAGTGGAGGAGAAAGGAAGTGAGGGGAGGTGACAGAAAGTGAATGTGAAAGGTTGGTTGGGTTGGGTTGGGTTGGGTTTAGTTGGGTTGGGTTGGGTTGGGATGGGTTGGGTTAAGTTGGGTTGGGTTGGGTTGTTTTGGGTTGGTTTGGGTTGGGTTGGGTTGGTTAGGGTTGGCTTGGGTTGGGTTGGCTTGGGTTGGGTTGGGTTGGGTTGGGTTGGGTTGTGTTGGGTTGGGATGGGAAGGGTTGTGTTGGTTTGGGTTGGGTTGGTTTGGGTTGGATTGGGTTGTGTTGGGTTAAGTGTGGGGAGGTGAATGGATGTGAAAGTATGTTAAAGGAAGTAAGGGGAGGTGAAAGTATGTGAAAGGAGGTAAAAGAAAGTGAGGGGAGGTGAAATGAAGTGAGTAGAGGTGAAAGGAAGTGAGGGGAGGTGAAAGGAAGAGTGGACAGGTGAAAGGAAATGAGGGGTGGTGAAAGGAAGTGAGGGGAAGTGAAAGGAAGTGAGGGGATGTAAAAGAAAGTGAGGGGTGATAAAGTTAAGTGAGGGGAGGTTAAAGGAAATGAAGGGATGTTAAAGGAAGTGGGGAGAGGTGAAAGGAAGTGAGGGGAGGAGAAAATAAGTGAGGGGAGATGAAAGGAAGTGAGAAGAGGTGAAAGGAAGTAGGGGGAGGTGATATATAGTATGGGAAGGTGAAAGAAAGAGAGGGGAGGTGAAAGGAATTGAGGGGAGGTGAAAGGAAGTGAGGGGAGGTGAAAAGAAGTGAGGGGAGGTGAAAGGAAGTGAGGGGTGGTGAAATGAAATAAGGGTAGGTGAAAGGAAGTGAGGGGATGTTAAAGTAAGTAAGGGGAGGTGAAAGGAAGTGAGGGGAGGTGAAATAAAATGAGGGAAGGTGAAATGAAGTGAGGGGAGTTGAAAGGAAGTGAGGGGAGGTGAAAGAAATTGAGGGTAGGAGAAAGGAAATAAGGGGAGGTGAAAGGAAGTGAGAGAATGTGAAAGGAATTGAGGGAAGTTGATAGAAAGAGAGGAGGGGTGAAAGGAAGTGAGGGGAGGTGAAAGGAATTGAGGGGACTTGAATGAAAGAGAGAGAATGTGAAAGGAAGTAAGGAAAGGTGAAAGAAAGTGAGGGGAGGTGAAAGGAAATGAGGGGAGGTGAATGAAAGTGAGGGGAGGTGAATGGAAGTGAGGGGAGGCAAAAGGAATTGAGGGGAGGTGAATGGAAATAAAGGGAATGTTAAAGAAAGTAAGGGGAAATGAATGGAAATGAAGGGAGGTAAAAGGAAGTAAGGGGAGGTGAAAGGAAGTGAGGGGAGATGAAAGGAAGTGAGTGGAGGTAAAAGGAAGAGAGGAAAAGTGATGGGTGGTAAGGGGGAGCGATGGGATCTGAGGGGAAGTGAGGGAAAGTAAATAGACGTGCAAAGAGGTGAATGAAAGTGAGGGGATGTAAAATGAAGTGAGGAAAGGTGAGAGGAAGTGAGGGGAGGCTAAAGGAAGTGAGGTGGGGTGAAAGGAAGTAGGAGTAGGTGAAAGGAAGTGAGGAGAGGTGAAAGGAAATGAGGGAAGGTGAAAGGAAATGAGGGAAGGTGAATGGAATTGAGGAAATATGAAAGGAATTGAAGGGAGGTGAAAAATAATGAGGGGAGGTAAAAGGAAATAAAGGGAGGTAAAAGGAATGAAAAAATTTAAAAGGAAGCTAGGGAAGATGAAATAAATTGAAGGGAGGTGAATGGAAGGGAGGGGAGGTGAAAGGAAGTGAGGGGAGATGAATGGAAGAGTGGGGAGGTGAAAGGAAGTGAGGGGAGGTGAATGAAAGTGAGAGAATGTGAAAGGAAGCGAGGGAAGGTGAAAGGAAGTGAGGCGAGGTAAAAGGAAGAGAGGAGAGGTGAAAGGAAGAGAGGGAAGGTGAAAGGAAGTGAGGGGAGTTGAAAGGAAGTGAGGGGAGGTGAATGGAAGTGAGGGGAGTAGAAAGGAATTGAGGGGAGGTGAATGGAAGTGAGGGGATGTTAAAGAAAATAAGGGGAGGTGAAAGGAAATGATGGGAGGTAAAATGAGGTGAGAGAACGTGAAAGGAAGTGAGAAAAAGTGAAAGAAAATGAGGGGAGATGAAAGGAAGATAATGGAGGTGAAAGGAAATGAGCGGAGGTGAAAGGAAGAGAGGGGAGGTAAAAGGAAGTGAGGGGAGGTGAAAGGAAGTGAGGGGAGGTGAAAGGAAGTGAGGGGAGGTGAAAGGAATTGAGGGGTGGTGAAATGAAATAAGGGGAGTTGAAAAGAAGTGAGGGGATGTTAAAGTAAGTAAGGAGAGGTAAAAGGAAGTGAGGGGAGGTGAAATAAAGTGAGGGAAGGTGAAATAAAGTGAGGGGAGGTGAAAGGAAGTGAGTGGAGGTGAAAGGAAGTGATGGGAGGTAAAATGAAGTGACAGAATGTGAAAGGAAGTGAGAAAAGTTGAAAGAAAATGAGGGGAGATGAAAGGAAGTGAATGGAGGTGAAAGGAAAAGAGCGGAGGTGAAAGGAAGAGAGGGGAGGTAAAATGAAATGAGGGGAGGTGAAAGGAAGTGAGGGGAGGTGAAAGGAAGTGAGGGGAGGTGAAAGGACGTGAGGGGTGGTGAAATGAAATAAAGGGAGTTGAAAGGAAGTGAGGGGATGTTAAAGTAAGTAAGGGGAGGTGAAAGGAAGTGAGGGGAGGTGAAATAAAATGAGGGAAGGTGAAATGAAGTTAGGGGAGGTGAAAGGAAGTGAGGGGAGATGAAAGAAATTGAGGGTAGGAGAAAGGAAATAAGGGGAGGTGAAAGGAAGTGAGAGAATGTGAAAGGAATTGAGGGAAATTGATAGAAAGAGAGGAGGGGTGAAAGGAAGTGAGGGGAGGTGAAAGGAATTGAGGGGACTTGAATGAAAGAGAGAGAATGTGAAAGGAAGTAAGGAAAGGTGAAAGAAAGTGAGGGGAGGTGAAAGGAAATGAGGGGAGATGAAAGGAAGCAAGGGGAAATGAAAGAAAGTGAGGGGAGGTGAAAGGAAGTGAGAGGAGGGGAAAAAAAGTGAGGGGAGGTGAAAGTATGTGGGGGGAGGTGAAAGGAAGTGATGGGAGGTGAAAGGAAGTGAGAAGAGGTGAAAGGAAGTAGATGGAGTTGAAAGGAAGTGAGGGGAGGCGAAAGGATGTGAGGGGAGGTAAATGGAAGTGATTGGATGTTAAAGGAAGTAAGGGGAGGTAAAAATAAGTGAGGGGAGGCGAAAGGATGTGAGGGGAAGTAAATGGAAGTGATTGGATGTTAAAGGAAGTAAGGGGAGGTAAAAATAAGTGAGGGGAGTTGAAAGAAAGTAAGAGAATATCATAGGTTGGTTGGGTTGGGTTGGGATGGGATGGGTTGGGTTGGGTTGGATTGGGTTGGGTTGGGTAGGTTTGGGTTTGTTTGGGTTGGGGTTGGGGTTAAGTTAGAGGAGGTGAATGGATGTGTGGGGATATTAAAAGAAGTAAGGGGAGGTGAAAGGAAGTGAGAGGAGGTGTAAGAATGTGTGGGGAGAAGAAAGGAAGTAAGTGGAAGTGATTGGATAGTGAGGTATGGTGTATGGAGCGACAGGAGGTGATAGAAGTTGTGTAGCTGTGATGGGAGTGGGAAGGGATGGAGTGGTAAGGTGATTAAGAAGATGTGATAGGGAGGTGATAGATATTTAGGGGAGATAAAGAAGTGAGGGGAGGTGAAAGGATTTGAGGGGTGGTGATATGAATTAAGGGTGGTGATAGGTTGTGTGCGGTGGGTTAAGTTAGTTAGGGGAGGTGTATGGAAGTGAGGGGAGGTGATATTATAGAGTGGGATGGTGAATTAAGTGAGATGAGGTGATAGGATGGTTAGGGGAGGTGAATGGATGTGATGGGAGGGTAAATGAAGTGACTGTATGTGAATGGTAATGAGAAATGGTGATAGATATGTGGGGTGTTGTATAGGTAGTGAATGGAGGTGAAGGTGGTTTAGTGCGGAGGGGTTTGGTTATGTGGGTAGGGTTTATGGTAGGGTGGGGAGGTATTATGTTGGGTGTGTATGGTGTATGGTTGGGTGTTTTTGTGTTTGTATTGGTGGGGTGTTGTTTGGATGGGATTGGTGGGTGTTTGGATTTGGTGAGGTGGGGTTTGGTTGTGTGGGGTGGGTTTTGGATGTGAGGGGTGGGTTATGGTTGGGTGGGGTGGTGTTTGGTTGGGAGGGGTGGGGTGGTTGGTGTGGGGGGGGTGTTTGGTTTGTTGGGGTGGGTGTATGTGGTGGGGTGGGGTTTGGGTGGTTGGGGGGGGTATGGTTGGGTGGGGTGGGGTTTGTTAGGGTGGGTTGGGGTTTGTTTGGGTGGGGTGGGGTTTTGTTGTGTGGGGTGGGGTTAGGTTGGGTGGGGTGGGTTTTGGTTGGGTCTGTGTGGGTTTGGTTGGGTTTTTTTGGGGTTTGTTTTGGTGGGGTGTGGTTAGGTTGGGTTGGGTGGGGTTTGGTTTTGTGCGGTGGGGTTTGGATGTGTGGGGTGGGTTTTGGTTTGGTGGGGTGGGGTTTTGTTGGGTGGGGGGGGGTTTGGTTTGTTTGGGTGGGGTTTGGTTGGGTGGGGTGGGGTTTGGTTGGTTGGGGTGGGGTTGGGTTGGGTGGGGTGGGGTTTGTTTGTGTGGGTAGGGGTTAGTTTGGGTGGGGTGGGGTTTGGTTTTGAGAGACGAGGGGAAGAGACGAAGGGGGGGGGGGGGGTGTGTGTGGGGACGGGATACGAAACAGATAGGGTGGGATAAGGACAGATAGGGTGGGATAAGAAAAGATAGGAATGGATAAGAAAAGGTAGGTAGGGTTCTGAAAAGATAGGAAGGGACTAAGAAAGGGTGGGATGGGATAATAACAGACTAGGAGGGGATAAGAAAAGATGGGAAGGGGTCAGAAAAGAGAGGACAGGGATAAGAAGAGAGGGGAAGGGATACGAATGGATAGGAAGGGATGAGACAAGATGGGGAGGGATTAGGGGGGATAGGAAGGGTTAGTGAGGGATTGGATGGGGTAAGAAATGATAGGAAGGGATAAGAAAAGATAGGAGGGGATAAGAAAAGATAGGGTGGGATCAGGAAGATAGGGTGGGATAAGAAACGATAGGAAGGGATAACTAAAAGGTAGTTAGGGTTATGAAAGATAGGAGGGGATAAGCAAGGTGGGATGGGATAATAAAAGATTGGAAGGAATAAGAAAAGATAGGAAGGGACTAACGCAACAGATAGGAAGGGATAAGAAAAGATAGGAAGGGGTAGAAAAGAGAGGAAGGGATAAGAAGCGATGGGAAGGGATAAGACACTGGATCGGAAGGGCTGAGAAACGATGGGGAGGGATAGGGGGAGATAGGAAGGGATATGGAGAGATAGGATGGGGTAAGAAATGATAGGAAGGGGTAAGGAAAGAGGGGAAGGGATCAGAAGAGAGGGGAAGGGATAAGAATGGATAGGAAGGGTTGAGAAAGATGGGGCGGGATTAGGGGAGATGGGAAGGGATCATGGAGGGATAGGATGGGGTAAGCAATGATAGGAAGGGATAAGAAAGTTAGGAAGGGATAAGATGAGATAGGGTGGGATAAGGAAAGAGAGGGTGGGATAAGAACAGATAGGACAGGGACTAAGAAAAGGTAGGTAGGGTTATGCAGAGATAGGAAGGGATAAGAACAGGGTGGGATGGGATAATAAAAGATTGGAAGGGATAAGAAAAGATAGGGAGGGGTGAGAAAAGTTGGTGAGGGATAAGCAAGGATAGGAGGGGGGATAAGGGACGATAGGATGGATAAGGGAAGATAGGAATGGATGAGGATAGATTAGGAGGGATAAGAAGGGAGAGAAGGGATAAGGGAAGATAGGAATGGATAGGAATAGGTAGGAAGGGAGGAGAAACAGATAGGGAGGGATAAGAAGAGATAGGCACGGGATCAGAAAGGTAGGAGGGGGTGTGAAAGATATGAATGGATAAGAAGAGTTAGGTTAAATTAAATTAAATTTATTTAAATTTACAGTCAATTAAATTAAATTAACTTGAATTAAATTAAATTAAATGAAATGAAATTACATTAAATTACATTAAGTGGTGTGGAGAGGTAGGGAGGGATTTAGAAAAGATAGGTGGGGGTAAGAAAAGGTAGGAAGGGTTATGAATTGATAGGAATGGGTAGGAACAGATACTGACGGGAGACGACAACGATAGGTGGGGGGTAAGACAGGTAGGAAGGGTTATGAATTGATAGGCAATGGGTAAGAAAAGATATGAAGGGAGAAGAAAAGATAGGAAGGGATTAGAATGCAGTAGGAAGGGATACGAGGAGATA